>PVHP010037345.1:0-17438 GCA_004024765.1 Zapus hudsonius
CTATGACTTCCTGGGTCCAGAGTCCCAACTCTGGCAAGTCAGAATGTTGGCAGGGACTGGAAGATCCCATATAGTCTGGCTCCTTTCTCCTGCGCAGCCCTGAAACATGCTTCCTCCCTTACCTACTCTGATGTTGTGGGGGAAAGCACCCAAAAATAAAACCAAGTCATATGGAATTTAGACACTGGTTTGTATCATACGCGACATAGATAATATTACTGATTCGGGTAAATATTCTAAGTTCAGGATGGTATAAGGCAGAAAGAAAATCCCCTTCACTTTTCAGAAGGTTGGTTTGATTCTTGAAGTGATAAACTATTAGTTCCAATCAAGCTCATCACAGAGAGTAGTATTTTAATTGGCTAACGTTGGAATGATTACTATAAGCTCTCCAAACTAAATTAGATGAAAAACTATCTCAATTAAATTTCATGCCTTTATGGGGGAGGGGTCATGACGGGGCCTCCTGTCACTGCAAATGAATTCTATATGCATGCACAACCCGTGCATCTGTGTTGGGGGCGAAAGCCTTTGGGGGCCCACGGAGGCACACCCTGGCTTAATCTCAGGATGGCACCTGACAGCTTGCCAAGAAGGGCTTGGCTTAATAGGTTTCAGGAGGTAGTCCTGATTGGCTATTTGCACATCATGCCCACAGGTTCTTATAGACCAATAGCTCCCTGATTGGCAAGGAGCTCTATATATTCTGGTTTCATTTATGGAAGAGAGCAAGAGATCTGAGAGAGCAATAAGGGAGAGCAATAAAGAGAGAACGTGCGTTCTTCCACCCATAAGCAGTGTGTGTGTGTTTGTGTGTGCGTGTGTGTTTTATCATTGCCCCCGCTGGCGGTGGGCAGTGACACATCTGGCTTTACGTGGGCACTGGAGAATAGAACCCAGGCCTCCAGGCTTTACAAGCAAGTGCCTTTACCTGCTGACCCATCTCTCCAGCCCCAGGTAGCTATTATTATTCTCATCTTATTGATGAGGAAGGTGAGGTCACCTGCAGGGTCATAGGACTGAGATTCGAATCTATAAAAATGACACCTTTAGCTCCTATACCACTAGCGTCAGTCATAACTAATAAAAATAAAAACACTGGTAAAATTCAAATAGTAAGTTTAACATCGCTTATAAGCAAAACAGCCCAAGGTAAGTGCTAGCTTAAAAGCAGAAGAGGAATTTCCATCCTTGCGGAAATGCTGGGCCTCTGGGAACATTCAAGAAGAGAAGCTTCAAAAAAGTTTGGTGAAACTGAGTTGAATTTCAGGCATGAACAATCAAATCAAGATTCTGTTAGGAAAGCAAAACAACGAGATTATCTCCATTACTGAGTTAACAACGAGGAGATTTCACCATCTACATTCTAGCTGGGAGTAAGACATTTATTTGAATTAGATAAGATATAATGTCATTCTGACGAGGCTCAGTAAATTTAGTAACAGAAATAAATGAACCTGACAATGATCACACACGTTCTCAGTCTAAACATGGGATCGTGTTTAGACCCTGGGGCCCCACAGCTTGAATGCTGCTTTATACACTACTGGAAATAGGCATGGTTTTTATGTTTTCTTTTTTAAACGCTAAGATTAAAAACGAATTAATCCAATTCTATTTAAATCAAAAAGCAGAAGTAAGAAACAACCTTGACCTTCCCTACTCAAATAGCAGTTATGCAGGTAATTTAATCACCAATTGAGGTGGGAAAGTGGCCTGTGACAAATGGTAACTACTTCCATGTGGTAATTGGCCCCAGTGATTCCTTCATAGGAATGGGATGTGGGTATGGGAGGGGCTGTTCCCGGGGTGTGTGTGTATGTGTGTGTGCGTGTGCCGGGGGGAAAGGAGGCTTGGGGGGATTTCTTAGCAGACCCACACTCCCTATGATGATACTTCCTGCTTCAGGATAGAATAGAGGAACAGTTCTGGATCCTGGAGATGGGAATTCATCCAAATATTCTGCTTCCCTCCATTCCCTGCTCACTTCACCTTGACCTTGCCAGCTCAAGACTCATCACATCTGGTGCTCAAGGAAGTCAAAATGCTAGCGGGGAGTGTAGTGCCAAGAGGCAGTCCTAGTGGGAGCTTCCTCCCCTTCTCCTCAAGACCAGGGTCCACAGCTCCAGGAGGGTAGGCACACAGTCTACCATGCTTACCACTACACTCCACCATATTGTATAAATGAAGCATGTCATCCTGGAGGGAGACTGGTTAGGAATCTTCTTAGGACTCAGGAAGTTGTGAAGCTGGTTAAGGTTCAGGACCTCACAAATCCCTCTCTGGGGTTATAGAACAGGTAAGAACTGCTTGGGAAGAGTCTCTCCAGCCAGCAGAGCTGCCCTCCAGTCATGGGGGGTGGAGCTCCAGAGATGAGTTCCTTGAGTCCTCACCCATCCTGGGGTGGGATTTGGGGTAATGCAGCTGCCTCTGAGTCATCCGTGCTCCTGTCAGTAGCCCCTCCCCCTGCTCTGTAAGTAAGCCCAATAAACTCATTCTTCCCTGTTGCAGTCAGAATTCTAGTTGCTTCGCAAGAAAGAACCCAAGCAAAAGCAGCTTGTGGAGGAATGGGTTTATTTGGCTTATGGACTTGAGGGGAGACTCCATCCTGGCAGGGAAAACCATGGCATGAGCAGAGGGGTGGACATCACCTCCACCACAGCACTGCAAACTATGGCAGGAAGGTGTGCCAAACTCTGGCAAGGGGAAGCTGGCTTATAACCCCATAAGCCCGCCCCCAACAACACAGCTCCAGCGAGGTTGTAAAACCCAAACTGCCATCAGCTGAGGATCCATCAATCAGAACACAGTCATTATTTGTGGGGGACACCTGGATCAAACCATGACATTCACCAAGTTGGACTTTGTTGTTTGTTTCTTTGTTCTTCTCCAGGGTCTCCAGGCCCCTATCTGGGGGTGAATAGATGTTTCCTCTTCAGAAAAAGTTAGGGCATCAGCACCCAGAGCCGTGCTTGCGTAATGCTTTCCCTTAGTCTTGTTGAATCGTTATCTTCATTTGCTTATTTAAAAAGGTATTTTAAAATACTTAAGATGTAGACAAAACCATAAAGAAAAAGATTATAAACTTCCATGTATCAAATTTAGGATAAGAAATGAAAGGAACATGATTAAGTCCCTGCTTATTAAACTCTGATCATTTCTCTCCAAAGGCAACTAGAATGCTGAATCCCTCCCTTAAACATGATGTCAGTGACCTCCAATTAGCTGCAGAAGCCAAATATTAACAATTGACTCTGTTAGAGAGCCTTCCATATCTTTTATTATAGTATATTATTATATTTATTTTTATTTAAGTGTGTGTGTGTGTATGCTTGCATTTGGAAGTCAGAGAACAGCCTCAAGTGTCATTCCTCAGGAATGCTGTCCACCTCCTTTGTTTGAGACATGGTTTCCCATTGGCCTGGAGCTCCCCTATTAGACTAGACTGGCTAGCCAGGAAGCCCCAGAGATCTGCCCGGCTCCTTCTCCCGTGTTGGGATTCTTTAATGGCATGCCACCATTCCTGGAATTTTTATGTGAGTTCTGGTCCTCATGTTTATGAGGTATGCACTTTACTGAGTCATCTCCTCAGCACAATTTTCTATTTTACTATTAACCAGTGTTGCTCCTCTGCTACTGCACCTAATTTATAAATTAAGCTTTAGTATAGGTATGTATGCTCAGGGAAAAAGATGGTGAATATAGAGTTTGGTACTATCTATGGTTTCAGGCATCCATGGATAAGAGGAGAACCAGTGTAGTCTTCATTTGGTAGTAGCTCCTGTCCCCATACAATTTTGAGTATTTTTCCTCCCCATTCCCCTTCTGACACTTCTTTGGATTCCTCCCTAGTCAATCACTGCTGTAGTTATTTTCCTTGTTTAGTATTTTTGCTACATTATATGCAAATAGCATTTCCATTTATTTTTATAGTTTATATAAAACATTTAACCAAGTTTCACATAAAATTTATGCATCGGTCACTAGTTTCTTTCTTTCAACCATTTGTGTCATGGAGTTGACCAAGAGATTATTCTTTATTGCTGTACAATATTCCATTGCAGAGACACTCTGGTATTAATCTGTTTTCTTACTGATGAGTCATTTTCTGAAGTTTTGCTATTACAAAATGCCATAAATGTTTTTGTACCTGTAAAAGTGTTCTTCTAGATCATCTAGTGTAGTTAATATATTAGCTTTTTTCATTATTCATCTATTGAGATGGCCTGTCTTGCATCTCTGAAATCTACATGAGAAATAGGTGACAACCTGATTTATGCTAATGCGAGAATAATGGGTCCATGAAAAACAGTAGAGAACAGAGATATGAGCACTGATTCCGTATGGAGTATCATAATAAAACCCATTATTTGGAACAATGAATATACACTAGTGTGGTAGTTTGAATAATGTCCCCCAATAGATTAAAAAATTTATTATAATTGTTAATTGTCTCCAGCCAGTTCTGGCTGGAGGAGGTGTGTTACCTTGGCCAGATCCTAGGGTTCAGCCCTAAGGTGTTTCTGGGGTGGGTCTGGAATTCTAGCTTTACATATGCAAAAAGCAGCCTGAGCTCAAGCCTGGAGTGCCTCTTGTTTGCTAGTTTAGAATGTGCTTGCTTGCTTGAGGTGCTGGTTGTTGTGGTTTTTCTCTCTCTGCTTGGATCTGTGAAAGGGGGTCAGCCTTTTTCCTTTACTTCCCCTGGATCTGTTAGTTTCAATAAATACTTTCCTCCCCAAAATTGTGTCTGGTTTAGAGATTCATCCCAGCAACGTGTGGCTGATTATGACAACCAATAATAAAAAAATAAAAAATTATAACGAAACTAAAAGAGAGAATGTTGATTCAAGAGCCCAGCAGGTGGTTTCCAGTACCCACTACTTGGCGGTCATGTGACCCTGGCAGGTCAAAGCCTCGGTTTTCCATCTATGACACTGGTATGACAATCACTCTGCCTGTTTCAAAAGGTTCTTATGGTGGTCAAACCTGAATATTACGCAACACTGGAACATCAATAACCAAAACTTATTACCCCGGTGTAACAGTGGGAAAGAGCCGTAGCAAAATATTGTCAGTCAAGAACATAAAACAATGTATTTTTACCTCTGTAAAACTTCTTGTGGACTACAAATCAGCCGTCATCTACATTTAATTGGGCTTTTGGAGAAATGATACCTTACTCCCAAAACCTAGAGTAGGAGACTATCAATCAGGCTCTTGAGAGAAATATATTTTTGGATCTTTGGGTTTCTACTGCCAATAAAATTATACCGAGCCTAGTAAAATTAATTGAGTTGGTCCTAGGAAGGATTTTTATTGTTTTGATATCCAGCTTGAGAGGGATAATGAAGTCAGAGTCTGGTGGTGGTAAAACAGGTTGTGATATGGCCAGAACCTGATGCAAACTTTGTCTCTGCGTTCCTTCTTTTCACCGAGGATACCAGACACTCTCACGACATGGTTGGGATGGTCCAATGAGCAAAGATGTACAAAGCGTTCTGTTTGACCCTCTGAGATGTGGCTGATAATCAGGCTTAGTTGAGATTTCCCACAGGGGAGTCAAGCTAGCTGAGACTTTTGGTCCTGATCACAGTTGAACTGATCATAGTTGAACGCCTCTTCACTTTGTGAAAGTGTTGGTGCATCCATTCTGTGAGGAGCTGCAGCTGTGGTATTGTCCACAGATGCTTCTGAAGAGCCCAGGGAGCTCGGCTCCCTGAACGAAGAATGCTGTCATTACTGAACCCTTTTAGGTGTGCCAAATACTTTGGACCTCTGAGTTCTTTTTTTTTTTTTAAATTTAGAGAACACTTTCTTAGTTTCTGTAATCAAGCCTACATAGATAAGACCTTACATATTTAATAAAGTGCATTGCCTCTGTATAAATGGGAAAAAATAAGTTTAGTGCTTCTAGACCAATAAAGACCTACAAGCTCTGGTTTGGAAATGGAGAAAGAGCAGCCTGGTTAAGTCTTCTATTAAAGAGCAGGAAACCAAAGGCAGAGAGTTTCAAAATAGTTACAAAGTCCAATTTACATCATGTGATCTCAGTCCCAAGTGAAAGCTAAGAACAGATAAAATTAAAAACCAATGTCAGAATGCTGGCTTCCTGCAGAATTTTTGCTACCTATGCCCACTTCGTCAGAATCCTGTAGAGTCTTTATGGTCATAATGAGTCAAAAACTAGGTTTATTTCATGTGTTTGCACACTGATGTGTGGGTTTCTGGGAACTGGATGGCTTTACAAGTACATGCCTCTGCGTAAACACCTATAGAGCTGTGTGGCTACCTCTACAACTGGGAGGAGGGAATGACAGGACAATGACCTTTTCATTCTTGTAATCATGGGAGGCTTCCTGGAGGGCACATGCCTGGAAAGGATGGGTGGAGATGAGCACATGGAATTTTGCTGTCATGGGTTTCTTTCTTTGCTTGTTCTGTGTCCTCCACTCACTCACTGAAAGAGCTTATTGAGCTTCTGCTATGTGGCATCGAGCTCTGTAGCTTGGGAACCTGATTCTTGGGTTTTAATTTCCAGTTCTGTCACTAGTTGTATGTATGATCTTAAACAAGCTTCTTAAACTATACTTCAGTTTCTTCATCTATAAAATAAGGATAATAGTACTTGCCTCATAGGATCATAGTTTGCGTTAAGTAAGTTAGTTACCCACTTACATCTATCTATCTATCTATCTATCTATCTATCTATCTATCTATCTATCTATCTATCTATCTATCATCTATCTATCATCTATCTATCTATCATCTACCTATCTATCTATCATCTATCTATCTATCTATCTATCTATCTATCTATCTATCTATCTATCTATCTATCTATCTGTCATCTATCTATCTATCTATCATCTATCTATCTTTCATCTATCTATCTATCTATCTATCTATCTATCTATCTATCTATCTATCTATCTATCTATCATCTATCTATCTTTCATCTATCTGTCTATCTATCTATCTATCTATCTATCTATCATCTATCTATCTTTCATCTATCTATCTATCTATCTATCTATCTATCTATCTATCTATCTATCTATCTATCATCTGTCTGTCTATCTATCTCATCTCCCTATACATATATATATCTATCTGTTATCTTCCCTCCACCTTAAAATTGTGGCCAGTCCATTTTAAAGGCTCAATAAATATGATTCTACTCAGCTAGAGGGTACATAAAATTGGTACTAGAAACAATAATTCTGTAAAACTTTGATGATCAGAGCTTTGTGGATAAGTTTATTCATGTTCAAGGTTAAGAGACTTCAAAACAAAGCAAAATCATTGAGGTGATAATCTTCTTGGCCATGACATATAGTTCAAAATTGGTAAGCTGATACCTAGAATTGGTTTGGTGGGGCAAACACACCAAGCAATATCTAATAGTAAAGAAAATAAACACCATCATGTTGCTGCTAAATAAGATGTCTTCTGCAAGTGGAAAACATTGCAGTCATTTCAGCTTGCCAGAGTTCAGCCAATGTTGTCGGAGCTGTACAAATGGAACATAATAGAAAAGTCTACACATAATGTACTGTTCTACAGTCAAAGAGCACATTTCTCTTACATGGCTCTTCCCCGAAATTTTCAGAGAGATGATGCATAGAATGAGGAGGTTATTAAGCTGAGAATGAACAACAGTAAAACAGAGGGGGATTGCTGGACCTGGCAGAACTGAAAGGAAATCATTAAATATTATAGGTAATAGGAATGGAGAGGGATTATAAAAAATCTCATTAGCTATCTTGTTTTGTAAGACTTGGTTTTACAGTTGTAGTTCAGATAAAAATCTACAAGGAAATGGGAGATAGATAGGTAGATAGATAGGTAGGTAGATAGATATAGATAGGCAGATAGGTAGATAGGTAGATAGATAGGTAGATAGGTAGATAGATAGATAGGTAGGTAGGTAGGTAGATGGGTAGATAGATAGATAGGTATATAGGTAGATAGATAGTAGATAGATAGATAGGTAGATAGATAAATAGGTAGATAAATAGCCAGACAGAGTTGACACATGTTGACTTACATGTTTGCTCAATAGCCTATTGTTCATTTGTGCTCCCAGCTGACCTGTGCAGCCTCAGCTCCAAACTGCTGGCAAATCCTGCCCATACAGTGATGTCCAACTATAGGAAAAGCTACAGAACTTGAACTCTTGAGGGTTTGGCTGTTTTTCTTATTGTTTTGCTATTCTTCTTTCTTTACACTAAAAAACTAAGAAGAAAATTTATCTCAAGCTTTCTGCTCATAGGTGTGTGTGTGTGTGTGTGTTGCTTTCACATTGTGTTTATTCATGAGTAATGCTGCTGTGAACATTTCTATGCTTTTGTGTGGAAATGTATTTATTTTGTTATGTATTTACTGAGGAGCAGAATTGCTTGATCATATGGTATTTCTATGTTTACCATTTTGAGGAATTGTCATACTACTTTTTTGAAAGTGACTGTCCCATTTTACATTCTCATCAGCAATGGATGAGGGTTTGAGCCTCCAATCCCTTGCCCAACATTCAATGTCTTTTTATGATAGCCATCTGAATGGGTGGGAAGTGTGGCTCAGATTTTCATGCTTCTATTGACTAACAATGCTGAACAGCTTTTTATGTATTTATTGGACATTTGTATAACCTCTTTGGAGAAATGTCTATTTAAATTCCTTGTTCATTTTTAAAATTGGGAAGATTTTTAGTCTTTTAAAAAGTATTTATCTGCAAGGAGAGAGAGAAAGAGAGAGAGAAAGAGAGAGAGAGAGAACGAGAGAGAGGATGAATGCACCAGGACCTCTTGCCACTGCAAATTTCACGTGCCTGTGCCACTTGGTGTATCTCACTTTATGCTGGTATTGAAGAAGCAAACCCAGGTACAGGCTTTGCAAACACATGCCTTTAACTGCCGAGTCATCTCCCCAGCCAGTGTTTTATACTCCTGAATTGTAAAATTCGTTACATATTCTGTACACAAGTTCCTTATTACATATATAGGATTAAAAACCATTTTTTCCCATTCTGAAGGAATGTTTATATTTTGATTAGTGTCATTTGAAGCATAACCATTTAAAATTTTTATTGATTGTATTTATTTCTTGATTTTATTCATTGTACATAGTGATGACATTCATAAAGGTATTTTTCTGTAACTGTAATATATACTTTGATCATATTCACCCCACCCTTTTTCTTCCTCTTCCCCTCTCACTATTCCTATCCATTCCTCCAGTCTTGCTTATACTTTTATGTCTTATATACATATATGATTTTGTGCATCTATAAAATCTAAGATACATATGATGATTCTCTTTCTAAATCTGCCTCATTTTGTTTAAGATGATGATCTCCAGTTGCTCCCATTTTCCTGCAAAGGATAGACTTTTTATTCTTCTTTACAACTGAATAAAATTCCATTGTGTACATGTATCATATTCACCTACTGCAGGAGAGCCAGGCTGATTCCCTAATAGCCTTGTGATGAGTGCTGCAATAAATTAGATGCTGACACATAAGCAAGCACCTCTGAGGGACATTGAGTTAGAATGCGCTGGCTCTGTACCCAGGACAGAGTTTAACTAGGAGATTACATACATGTGTGTGTTTTAGAATTTTATTTACAACCGTCATACGTGTATACAATATACCATAATCAGGGTCCCCTTCCACTGCCCTTCCTTTCCCTCTCCTGTGCCCCCTCCACCGAGTCCCTTTTTTTCCAGCTCGCCCCTTTTCCATTTTTTGTCTTAATTACATACATTGTATGAGCAAATCTTATGATGGTACCCCCAATTCCTTCCTCCCTGTCCCCAACCCACTGAGGACCCTCCTTGTGGGCATACTGGATCAGTCCCTGGGGTTGGGGTTATAGGTAGCACGAGTAGCTGGGTTCCCCCCTCCGCTTTGTGTGTTGTTACTGAGGGGGTGATGCCTCTGGATAGACTCCCCCACCACGGCTCTCACAATCTTTCTGCCCCCCTCTTCCGCTCAGTTCCCTGAGTCATGGTGGGTGAGTGCTAAGGTGCTTTATTGTTGAGATCTTAAGTGTCTCTGGACTTCTACTTTGGGCTGTGTTGGATATCCTTGGTGTCTGTCTCTTTGACCTATCCTGGGTTACCTGACTTGCTGTGGGGATAGGTCTTATGTTTATCATGACCCTTTCTCAAAGGGCCATTTGGGGCCTACACAATAGACCCGAGGTGGTTCATCTCTTGTGGGATGTCAGCCATCATCCTGTGGTTTGTTGGTGGAGTTGGATTGACCATGGCTCTCACTGCCTTCTGAAAAATACAAACAGAATCTCCATTTATTGACAGTTTTTATGCATGTACAAAATGTGCTTTGTCTCCTCCTCCACCTTTATTTCCCACCCACTCCTTCTTCTGACCCTTTCCTCTCTCCAACAGTACCTCCACTATTGTTTCATTTATTATGAATTGTGAATTTTATTGTCTCATCGGATGTTGGTCGTATTCCCATCAGGGTATACTCTTATATCCTCTCTCTCCTGTCCCCAATCCACTGAGGGCTCAGTGGGGTTAGTAGGGTTCCCTGTGAGGTCATGGAGGCATCAGTGAGTCTCTGGGGTGGGGGCAATTCCTCAGAATTCGTCTTTCCACCCTGTGGCCTTTCCACAATGTTCCCTGAGCCTTGGTGGGTGTGTTATAAGGCTACTTCAGTGGTAAACTCTCTGCAATCTCTGGATTTCTGCTTTGAGACATCTTGAGTGTCCTCAGTGACTATCACCATCTCCCTGCAGCTTGCTGTCAGGCTAGCAGTGAGAGCAGCACTTATTTTTGGATCGTTTCTCACTTCGTCTGTAATGTCTCAGGGGCCTTAGCAGATGTGATGGCGGTGGGTCATCTTGTACTAGGCAGTTAGTTGGCTGTCTTTTCTTATCATATTGATTAATCTTGGTTTTTCCTGGTTTTCACTTCCTTCTGCAAAACAAAGCAGATTCTCCAAACAAGAGCAGCATGGATTAAAGGGACAAGCCTAGTTATGTTTTTAATGTTTTGAGAACCTCTACCCTGATTTTTACAGGGTCAGATTAATTTATATTGATATTAGCAGTGTATGAGGATAACCTTCACCTTTTTTTTTTTTTGATGTGGGGTCTCACTATAGCCCAGGCTGATCTGGAACTCACTTGATAGTCCCAGGCTGGCCTTGAACTCATAGCAATCCTCTTACCTCTGCCTGCTGAGTGCTGGTCTTAAAAGTGTGCAACACCACACCCTGCTCATTTAAAAAAATATTTTTATTTATTTGCATGCAGAGGGAGATAGAAGAGAGACAGAGAGAATGGATGCACCCAGGGCCTCCAGCTGCTGCAAACGAACTCCAAATGCATGTACCACTTTGTGTAGCTGGCTTTATATGGGTACTTGGGAATCGAACTCAGGTTGTTAGGCTTTGCAGGCAAACACCCTGACTGCTGATCCATCTCTCCAAGCTCCCCTGCCCTGCTCATTTTTTTAAAGACATGGTCTCACCATTTAGCTCAGTTTCAGGTAAGAAAAACTTACCTGAAACTCACTATGTAGCAAAGGCTAGCCTCGAACTCTTGGAGATCCTCCTAGTTCAGCCTGCTGAGTATTGAAATTATATATATGAGCCACCATGCCTGGCTCCCATAACAATTTTTAATTTTGATGAAGTCTAATTTATTTATATTTTAGTTGCTTATGCTTTAGATGATGTATGCAAGCCTCATTGTCTATTCCAATGTCACAAAGATTTATACAATTATCTTCCAAGAGTTTTAAAGTTTGGGATTTTACATGGATGTCAATGATCTATTTTGAGTTAATTTTGCACATGATGCAAGGGAAAGGTCTATCTTTTTATTAAAATATTTCATTTATTTGCAAGAGAGAGAGAGAAAGAGAGAGAGAGAGAATGGGCACAAGTCCTCTAGCCACTGCAAATGAACTCCAGATGCATGTACCCCTTTGTGCATCTGGCTTTACATGGGTACTGGGGAATCGAAACTGGGTCGTTAGGCTTTGCAGGCATGTACTTTAAGCACTAAGCCATTTCTCCAGCCCGGAAAGGTCTATGTTTATCCTTCTGCATGCGGATATGCAGCTTTTCTAGTATCATTTGTTGACAAGACTATTTTTCCTCATTAAGGTCTTTTATTATTATTTTATTAACATCATAGGTAACTCTTAGAAAAAGCAATTAAACATATACCTTTGTGTACTAACTATTGATTTTGTGTTTTTTATATCTCTCCAGTACTTTGTTTAACTTTGGGCCAAGCAGTTTTTATGCATGCAGTCCACTTCATTCATTTATCAATAACGTGTCGAATGCCTATGTATGCAGTGAGGAATTTGATATCAGATGGTTTTTACCTGAAGCTGGTCTTTCCTTGTGTCATGGTTTGATCCAGGTGTCCCCCACGAACAAATGAATGTGTTCTGATTGATCGATCCTCAGCTGATGGCAGTTTGGATTTTATAACCTCACTGGAGCTGTGTTGTTGGGGGCGGGCTTAAGGGGGTTATAACCAGCTTCCCCTTGCCAGTGTTTGGCACACCTTCCTGCCAATGTTTGCAGTGCTGTGGCAGAGGTGATGTCCACCCCTCTGCTCATGCCATGGTTTTCCCTGCCAGGATGGAGTCTCCCCTCGAATCTGAAAGCCAAATAAACCCATTCCTCCACAAGCCGCTTTTGTTTGGGTTCTTTATGCAGCAACAGAGCAAGTCAACTACAACACCTTGCTTGGGAGAATGGCACACAAGGGTAAAGGGAGGAAAGAGGGCAGTTTCAACAAATACTGAATGTTCTGCTAGTCTTCCCTCCAACAATCCCGTCTTGCTTAGCCATGGCCTTGAGATCTGTGGACCTGCCAAGTCATTCCATTCTCTGCTCTCCTCCCTCACTCCTGCTCAGCTCACCCCTCACCTGAAGCAGTCCTTTCTCAGGGGACATATCCTGTTCCCCTGCCATGGTCTCTCTGTTAATCACATACACATGACTTTACACATTGGAATGAAACAGGGCAACACGGTAGGAGAGGCTTAGTGTACACCTCCACCTGGCTTCTCCAGGATGGGCACATGTTTATTTTTTCTTGCACGATTGCATATTTATTTGTTACATTTTTTTAGTTATTTGCACAGGTGTGTGTTGATGTGCCAAGTTTTCTTGCCACTGCTAAGAAATGCCCATTTGACTTTATATGGGTGGCTGGGGAATCGAACCTGGCAGGCTTTGTAAGCAAGCACTTTTAACCATCGAGCCATCTCCCCAACCTACTACATATTTCTTGAGTGAGCAGCCCCTAGACTCCACAGACACTTAACTCTGATTTGCTTAACTACTCAAATCTTGGAGTAGGTGGGGACCCATTAGCAGAGATAATAATGTCCATGCCTCATGGGGCTTTGTGAGAACTCAAGGTAGCTGGTGCAGGACACAGTCTAGTGGTAATCACATGGCAGTCGGTGGGTTAAAATCTTTGAATGAATGATCTGTCCCATGCCATGGCCCAATGGTGGCCAATGTACCTTTACCATGAAAGCTGGGGAGAGAGGGTTGAATGAGTGGGAATAATGTTTCCCTAATGGTATACTGGAATCTCAGCCATTCTCCTAGTGTCCTGGGTGGAGGTCAGACCAGTCTGAAAAGGGAGGGATGACGTCTTTCTGATGCCTTTCTGTGAGGTCACCAAAAATCAACATTAGGCAAACAACATTTTCCTATTTCTACTTCTGCATCAAGAAACTAGCGTGGCTGATTTTAAAAAGAGGTGTGTGGTGTGTGTGTGTGTGTGTGTGTGTGTGTGTGTGTGTGTGTGTACACGCGCGTGCGCGCCCATGTGCGCACATGTGCACTTGCACCAAGATTACTTTAGCTTAGTGTTTAAAAGGGGGCATGCTGGCATCTAGCTGCCTGGCTTCCAGGTCCAGCTCTTCTGCTTACCATCTAGGCATGTCACATGGCACTGTGGCCTCGGCTACCTCTGAAAGTGCAAGCAGGAACCGTGCCTGCATTGGCGAGTTGCTGAGAGATTTCTGTGGCACACAGGATGTACAAAGTCCACAGCACGCCCCGTCAGCTAAAGAATGTGACATGTTTCCAGCCATTAACCTCACAGAGGCGCTGGCTTTCTGGTTATGAGGGATCAAAATCCTGAAGCATTAGTTTCATTAAACTCTTGATAGTGTTCCAAGGATAATGAGAAACAAAGGGCAAATAAAACACCCATTTAGAGCCATTTTATTGTAAACTACAGCTAATCGAATTGCCAAATTTTCCATCATTCCTAAGAAGCCATAATTGAGAAAGCAAACACTGTGTGTGAGTCCGTGTGTGTTCTTTGGGGATGGTTAAAATTTAGACAATCTATTTTTGTCTGACTTTACAGAACATGGAATAAGTCAATCTCTAGACTATTTCTATTATTCCAAATGAAGGTAAGAAGCCAGTTTCCATTCATAGTATTCTTGGTTCCCAGAAGACTTTCTTTTAAGTCTTTTCTAGTCATTGTATCTTTTATAAAATTAACTTTTTAATTAGCATATATTAACGGTGCAAAATCATGACATTGTCATACATGTATATGGCATTCTTTGAGCTCTTCCTCTTCTTCCCTTTCCTTTCCTTTCCCTTCCTTCTCCACTGTTTACTCATCCTTTCTGGTCCTCCACTTCTCCACTCCCTCCTTCTAGCCTCCTCCCTTTCTTTATCCTGTAAAGTGGTGGTCTTCTATCTCTGTGAAATAGAAATATTTGTATGGATGATGGCTGAACGAGATGTGATCTACTGATTCCTGAATGCGGTGCCTGGCATGTCGTCAGCATTTAGAAATGTCACTAGGACTTCTATCACTCATAGGAAAATGTTGATCTTATTCCTTTTTGTCTTGTTTCTTCTGATTTGGGGTTTTCCAGTTCAAAGTCTCAGTAACAATTTTCCTCTCACTCTTTCTCCAAAGCCTAATGAGCAGCTGCCAGTAATGAACATTGCTAACAAATGATGGGTGTGTGAGAGTCCCTGGGAGCCAGGCACCTGCCCAGTTTCTTTGATGAGAACTGATGTCCAACTGGGATGCGCTCTTGGAATTGGTTAGTGTCTGCTTAGATCCTGGTTATTGCTGTGCTATTAGGTACAGGGTACTGGGCAGAGGAGTCAGGCTTAGTAGCCAGAAACTGTTTCCATGGGGACCAGTCAATTCCCAAAAGGTCCAGTGTCTGCAACTTCACACTCTGTATAGAGAAGCATTGTCAACTTTTTCATAAATTGTCAGTTGGGAAGGTTACTTGTGACCCCCTCTCCTGCCCTGAGGAAAGTGGAGGAAAAGCCAGGTGTGCTGGTGCACATCTGGAAGGTGGGAGTCCTAAGTTTGAGCTAGTGTGGACACCCTTTTGTTTGTGACTTCATCACAGGTAGAGAGAAAGGGCCAAGTCACCTGAATTGAAAAATCTAGAACATGAGTCAAAATTGCTGTTTCTTCTTTTTAACTTGTTCCAGGCACAAAGCCCTGATTATAACAACAGTAATAGTGATAATGTTAACTTCCTGTCACTGTGACAAAATACCTGAGACGAACAAGTTCCAGGAGCTGCTGCTGAGATGGGGCATGAAGTCCCTGATAGGCCAGTGGAGCCTTTGGAAGATGGACCATGAATTACATGGAGAACCAAAGAGGCTTCGTATATACCAGGACTGGGCTGGGGCTCCCATAGAATGCTGTTGGCTTGGTATGAAAGCTTTCCCAGTTACTCAGCCAAGCTGGAGGGGTGGATTTGGAAAATCCAGAGACTGTCAGTTACTAGTTGTGATATCAGACTTAAACTGCATATATATACATGTTATATATATTGTTATATATTGTATTGTATGTATATGTTATATATATATATATATTGTTAACCTATACTGATCTCACTCTCCGATGGAGACTGTGTATTTTTCAGGATACAGAGAGAGAGTTATGGCCCATATAACCCCACCAATCGACCGCAGGCAGAAAGAGGAGATCCTGGCAAGAGATGAGCCACCACAGTCATATCATGGAGGATCCATATGGAACCCTGCAGAGAATGATGGGATGAACAAGGGACCCACAGCCATAGCCATTCAATCAACACAGGATAAGCCAGTGAGACAGAAACCAATGATTCTCAACACAAAATTCCCTAAGCTCACAACATCAAAGCATCCTTAATACTCACCCACCACGACTCAGGGAACTGAGAGGAAGAGGGGGCGGAAAGATTGTGAGAGCCGTGGTGGGGGAGATTATCAGAGGCATGGCACCCCTCAGTAACAACACACTTGGGTCAGGTGAACCCGGCTGAAGACTGGGCTATCCATGGTCCCCTACCACAAAGACTGATACAGACGGCCCACGGAGGAGGATATCCAGCTGATTGGGGATGGGGAGAGGGGGCAATGAGGAATTGGGAATAACAACTCATTGTTTGCCCACTAAACAATGTAACTCATTGTGGATAATAATAAAATAAATAAATAAATAAAAAACCTGCAGATGTTTGATGCTGGCCTAATGGTTGTTGAGTTTACATTGGTCCAGTCTTTTCTTGTTATGTCTCATCATGTGTTTTCTCTGTGCCATTATATGTTAAAGTTTGTAGCATGTTTTTATTTTACTGGACTCACAATTAAGAGATGATCTTAAATCTCAGATAAGACTTAAATCTTTGAAATAACCTTAAAATTGATAAAGAATATGGGACCTTTAAGTTTAGACAAACCCAATATACAATGTGGGATGGTTATAAATCTTTTGGGGGCCAGGGGTGGATTGCGATATTTTCAATGGATGTCCTCCAATAGATTCAAGAGTTTATTAAAGTTTTTCTGCATCTTCCTGGCTAGAAGGGATATTACCTTGTTGGGATCCTAGGTCTAGCCCTAAGGTGTTTCTGGAGGTGGGTCTGGAATTCCAGCTCTAAGGAGATTAAGAGCGGTGTCATGGTTTGATACAGGTGTCCCCCACAAACAAATGAATGTGTTCTGATAGATCGATCCTCAGCTGATGGCAGTTTGGGTTTTACAACCTCGATGAAGCTGTGTTGTCAGGGGTGGGCTTATGGGGTTATAAGCCAGCTTCCCCTTGCCAGTATTTGGCACACCTTCCTGCCGCTGTTTGCAGTGCTGTGGCGGAGGTGATGTCCAGCCCTCTGCTCATGCCATCGTTTTCCCTGCTAGGATGGAGTCTCCCCTCAAGTCCGTAAGCCAAATAAACCCATTCCTCCACAAGCCGCTTTTGTCTGGGTTCTTCCTGCGCAGCAACTAGAATGCTGACCGCAACAGTTTTGGTACCAGGACGTGGGGGAAGCAGTTTGCGTGTGAGGCTTGCTGCATTCTGCCTGCCTATGTCCTGGAAACCTGTGCAGGGTTGTTTTACATAAAGATGGACTGGTGTGAGCAGATGGAGATGGCACAGAAAGAA
>PVHP010037346.1:0-17592 GCA_004024765.1 Zapus hudsonius
TAACAACACACTTGGGCCAGGAAGACCGGGATGAGTACTAAGATATACAGGATCCCTTGCCACAAGGACTAATACAGACAGCCCACGGAGGAGGATATACAACTGATCAGGGATGGGGAGGGGGGGATTGGGGAATTCGGGATAACAACGCATGGTTTGCCCACTAAATAATGTAACTCATTATGGACAATAAAAAAAATTAAGGAATTGCTCTTCCTCTATCAATCCTTCATTCTGGAGCCTATGTGATAATAGTTTTCAATAGAAACTGCAAAAGCTGCAAATGCTGGGGGCATTGCTTGGTGGCAAGAGAGCTCGGCAAGAATGCTCCAGGCTCCAGTTCCCACCCAGAGGTTTGACTAGTAATAATAATACTAGCACCACCCATAGAAAGGCTTCTGACTTCACAGGTCCAAGTGTGCTCAGTCCATTCCTCTTTTATTTGCAATCACAGTAAAGTGTTCAAAATAATGTAAAAATAGCATGCTTGACAGCAGCCGTCAAAAGAGCAGATGTAGAGCTTCCAATAAGTGGAGATGGGAAAGCTTGAGATTGACAGAAAAAAGTCCTGCAAGGAAGGCTGGAGAGATGGCTCAGAGGTTAAGGTGCTTGCTTGCAAAGCCTAACGACCCAGGTTGGAGTCCTCGGTACCCACGGAAAGCCAGATGCACAAAGTGGCACATGTATCTGGAGTTTATTTACAGTACCTGGGGGCCCTATATCTTCCATTCTCTCTGTATCTCTTCTCTCTCTGATTGCAAATAAACAATAAAATATTTTTAACGTTTTAAAAATCCTTCAAGGATGTTCACAACCTTCCCCATTGATCCTTTATACATATTGGCTTACATAACAAAAGATACTCTGCAGGCAGGAGTAGTCTGACAGATCTTGAGACACTGAGACTTTGAATTATACAAGTAAGCAGGAGCTAATCAAATATATATATATATGTGTGTGTATATATGTGTGTGTGTGTGTGTGTGTGTGTGTGTGTGTGTGTGTGTGTGTGTGTCTGTGTGTGGCCATGCCTGGATATCTGGATTTTTCTGAATGTATATATATATATATATATATATATAAAATTTTGTTGTTTGGATTTTGAGACGGGGTCTCATATAATGTAGTTGGCCTCAAATTTTCCATGTAGCCAAGGACATCTGTGCACTTTGGAACTTCCTGCCTCCACCTACTTCCAAGTGCTGGATTACAAGTGTTTGCACGGATCTTATAAGGCTTTACAGCCAAACACATTTCCAGGTAGAAAGCCTGGTGAAAATGGGGGGAGGAAAAAAAAGGATGAGGGAAGGCAGAGGAGGAAGAGAAGGGGAGGGAGGGAGAGGGAAGGAAAGGAAGAAAGGAGAGAGGGAGACCATTGGTTTTGAAGATGCAAGAGGGCTCTGTTTTGAGTCAATGAATACAAGCAGTCAGTCTGTAGAAGTTGATAAAGCAGGAGACTTACTCTTCCCCTGGAGCTTAGAGGGAGGTATAAAGCCCTGCCCATAACTGTTTTTAATCTGGTGAGAGCTATGCTGAATCCCAGAACTATAAGGTAGTAAATTTTTGTTGATCATATTGCAACTACTGTATTTGGAGTACTTTATCATATCAACAATAAAAAAAAAACTAATACAAAACTCTCGGAGGAAGGTTGATTGATGAAGGAAAGCAGAGGCAGCTGCAAACTTTCGTCTGTAAGCATCGAATAGTGACCAAAGAGGGGAAAATAAGTTTAACAGGATCAATAAAATGTCCTGATGTCAAACTCCACAGAGTTTCCAAACAACATGTATAGATCATTTGACACAGAAGCTGTCGAGGGACATCAGAGGAGTTCCCAGAACAGATGGAGAATACGAGATAAAGGGATCCATCAGTTGTACCCGGAATGAGCAAAGATCTGTTGGTGATTATAAAATGGTGAAATCACGTTATCCCTCTTGACTTGAGAAAGTAAGCCTGGCAGGGCAAGAGGAAGGTTCTGAGTTTATGTGCCCACAGGACTGAAGGCTTGTTCTTAATGTGGCCACTTTAAGGAGAGAGGACTCTGAAGATGTGGGGACTCACGAAAGGTGATGGGGGACAAGTGTCAGATCACAATATGATAGCTGTTCGAGTGTGCCCACTGAGCATCTTTGACCTCCTCCTTGTGAGGGGATCTCTCCCTCCTCCTCCCATTCCACGACAGTCTTGATCATCTTAGGGCCTCACCAAAGCCAGGCTGCTGCCAGCATCGCGGCCCCGAACCTCCAGAACAGGACATCTTGCTTTTTCACGTTACTATTTCATTATCTCAATAGAAAACAGAGCAATACAGTGAGCAAATCCAGATGTTGAAAATCAATAAGGAAATGTCCCTGAAATCTGGAGGGAAAAAGAATCCTTTCAATTCTTGAATTTTGTATGATGACCAATCACCAAATAGATTTTCTAGGACAGCAAATTAAAAAAAAAGATAAGAATTCTAACAACTTTTCTCTTGAATTTGGAGCAAAAGAAAAATGAAATAGGAAGTCACATGTTCAAGAGAATAAAGGCAGTCCCAGGGGACAACTCAGCTGTAGGCAGGCAGGGCAATGGAACCCCAAGTCTCACCTGAAGTAGAGCTTCAAACGGCAGTCTCTTAGGGAAGTGACTGATTCTCAAATCCAGAAATGTTTACACCCGTTGCTTTGATTCTTGCAATCCTTTGTCGTCTCTGCCTGAACTCACACAGAGGCCTCCCAAATTCCTCCTGCTCCTCACCCCTGTCAAGAGTTTTACATGGTGCCCAGTGCTCTGTTGAAACATAAGGCCAAACTTGCTTTCTGTGGATCTAAGACACCGTGTCTCCCCATCATACAGGAAGTGAAAATCATTTCATTACTCCTAAATTTCTAAGTTATATGGTTCCTGGTGATATGACAATCCAGTTTCATGAATAACTCCTCTCTTTCTCTCTTTCTTCCAACTGTAATGTCCTCTGGGCCTTAGGAAACTTGTTCTTGACTTTTTACCTGCTCCAGATACAGGCATGTTAAATCCTCGCTTCCCTCAGGACTTTGCTCAGAGGTCTCCTTCCTGAGGGAACAAACCTGATCATTCTCTGTACAAGAGCTCTCCCTTTATGGCTATCTCTTTATCTTTTTCACAGCTTTTAAGGCTCCTTTTCATCCCATATTCATTTGGCCTTTATATAGTTTTTAATCTCCTCATCAGGGAGTGACCTCTATCAAAACAGAGATTATCATTTTGCTTACTTTTAAAGGCCGTCTCCATGACCAATCTGTGGCACTTATTAAGGGAAATGTGAAACTGTGACAAAATATGTTTTGACCACATACTGTGTAGGAAGACTCAAATAAGAAAAGAAAAGCATTCACAGAGCTGTTCATTTATTTTATGTAGATGATATGAAATACAGTGAACTATAGCGAAATCCTTTTCTCTGTAAGATGTTCTAAAGTCATTGCAATCCTAGAAACTTTTCTCCTTCTTCAATAAACAGCCAATTACACATTGCGATGGAAATGTGGCTTCTTCATTTTTAATTCTAGAATTAAATTATATACAAACTAAATATTATGCAGATAAATGCATAATATGTCTTCAATGTGACAACATGAAAGTGAATTCCATTTCTGAGGAGAAGCCATTAGGCAGAGCGAGAAGGAAGCACAGGAGCACACTTTCCTCATCATATAAATGTGAAGTAAAAAATATCATTTGTTGGTGATACAACGAGAATAGTAATAAAGAAAAGGTTTTTGAAGTTGAAGGATTGACAAAAACGGCCCCAAACTGAGAACAGTGATGCAATTAGACTTTGAGGAAGCAGAGCAGGAATAATGGAGAGTGTTTATGTAATTGAAATCTTCCTCTATCACTGCAAGAAAAATTTTACATTGTATATAAGAATTGGAACCTGGAAACATGGATTTTTGGGGGGTTGGGAGAATGTATATATTCATTTTTGTCTGCTTTAAATTAAACTTTGTAAAATTCACTTTCTGATCAATTTCAACCCACCTATGGAAATGAGAAGAGGTTGAGATCATAGTACTTGGAAGTGGTTGTGGTAATGGTCTACATATTTTGTGATCCGTGACAGTAATCTCCTGTTTTAAGAAGCACATCACAAATTCGAAGGTGGTAGTCTACACGTTACACTTTGAATACACCTAGACAGTTTTAAAAATTATTTCATTGTTGTATCAAGTCTGTATGGCATATAGAATAGATAAACCCTGCGTGAGCAAGTATTCTACCTGACAGCCACACTTATTTCCCTGCTCACTAATATGCATAGACTCAAATGCTATCCCCACTGCAGAACCCCTGTCCCTGCTTCTCTGAAACACTCTTCTATTTTCTCACTGATCAAATTCTCTTCTTCCTTTCATGCCTCAGTCCACCCGTTTACTCCCCGGGGAATTTTTTCAAAGGAGTACAAGGACACTCCAGTCTTTTTTACTGCTTTTATTCTCATAGTTCAATTCCTAATGGCTTTCTAATTAGTTCATGAGATTTCATATTAACTGCCGAAAATAAACGAAAAGCTCTGTGAATGCTTTTCTTCTCTGATTTGGGTCTGCCTGCACAGTATGTGGTCAAATCTCTATTGATTGAACAAGACAGTTATACTTCAAGGTCACACCTGGGGCAGGATGTCAAAAGACACAAAAAAGCTTAGAAAATAAAAGAGAAATGTAAATACTTCCTGGTTCTCCAAAGCTGATACCAGAAAACATGTGGGAATCAGAAACCTGGGACAGATGAAAAGGAATACATAATAAAGGAAATGTCTTTTAAATGCTAGCTGATTTCACAAGTCATCTGAAAAGCACACAAAATATAGTGTGTGTTTTCTACACTGGCAGGATTCCAGCTACCATCAGTAAACCCCAGGCATTTGGCAAAACATCAGGAAAGAGTTATAGATCAGTTTCTGCTATTTTTCAAAAGGTAAGATAGGGAATAAGAAATGTCCCTGGAAATTGGGAGGAATGAGCTTCTCCCATCAGTATTGTGTATTACAAGCACAGGAGCTGGCTCAGGTGCAGAGAAGATAACACAACACATACCTCTGAGACACCTAACATAAATTGTCCAGATGACCCCCAGCAATTCTAGAAGCATTTTCTTCTGGGAGAAAAGGAAAGAGCACATTTTACCTTCTAATACACCGTGTGTCTAGTTTCAATCTTGTTAATTATTGAATGACGACAAAATTCTGGGCATAATGTCAAACATTATTTAAAACAATTTCAACTTTCAAGTTCATTTATGAAGGATCTACAACTCCTCACCTTATAGCTTAGGGCATTATATACATATACATGAATTCTACTTCTTCACATTGAGTAAGTAAAATCATTTAACCTTGCTATGTGTGTCTGACTGTGGAGGAATTATGTTTTATATCCTTATGTAGTAGATTCTTTACATCATTTTTAGAAGGTCATGTATTTTTAAAGGAAAGTTCTAATTGCCTTTAAGGAAAGTTTCACTTGTTTTCTAGGAAGATAAGAGGGAAAGAAAGTGACAAGCTGACAAATAAGAAGTGGGCAGAAGATACTAAGAGGGGAGACGAGAGAAGCTTGTAGTTGTGTGCCAAGAAAGGAGAGTACCAACCGATCTGAAATGAAAATGTGAGGGGCATGTTTCTAGGCTGAACCAAGTGGGCACTCTGGGCATCAGACCAAATCCAATGGGCACAGTGAGCTCAGTAACATAAAAATAATGTCTTTAAAAGGCAAACATAAATTTCCAGTTGATCCCAAAGGGCATTTTAGGGGCTTTCTCTCTGCTTGTTCAAAGCATGTTTATCCATATGCAATAGTGGTAACATGCACTTACAAGCTGATCATCTTTATATCTTATTTCTTTCATCCCCAGAATGAAAGGTTAATTAAATATGTCTCTGTAAGTAATGAGCTCTCAACTTTAGTTGCATGATGAAAACACAACGTAAACCATGGATGACATTTCATTGCACAGGCCAACATGGACAGATGCATAGAAGCCTAAATGAAATACTATTTTCTTCTGAATAGTAACAGATTTTATCTATGTTTAACATTCATTGAATACAAACAGCTTTTATTATAACTTTAAGAATTCATAAAATTGCCTATAGCAGCACAAAATGCTATACTTTTAAGTAAAAATAGTGATATGTTCTATTGTGTGTGAACCCTTCACTTTCACAGTAACCATCAAAGGCATTTCTTTTTACTCTGGACAAGGCGAAGTCTTACCACAGGGGGCTTGGCATGTTTGTTTTACATGTAGAGCTAAAGAAAGACCAAACTGCCTTCTTTTAGAGTCCTTACTGACAAAGAGTAGCAGAAGAAATGAAACCACACATTCAATTCATGTCAAAATCCAACCAGCGAGCCAGTAGTCACTAAGGATCACTTGCTACAGGGAGAAGTGAGACCCCAGAGAAGAAGACAGAGATGCAGAGTGGTGAGGAGGAGGAAACTGATCCCATGAACCACATCTGATTTCTGAACACTAACATGTCAAAATGCATGGAAAAGAAAATTAATGTCCAAGTCCTCTATGCACTTAAACACCTGTGAGGTTGAAACTGGAGATGAAACACAAGTTTTAATCTAGAGTCAAGTAGACATGAAGAGGATTGGAAATACGGAATCTGTTCAAGATGTTAGAAGGGGTTTAGCAGAGGTTGGGTGCAAGAAGCTACTGGAACCCAAAACTATGTCATTTGCATAAGTGTTGGACTTTGTCATCACCTGTCCTAATGCACAGTGCCAGTATGGAGACATCCAACTTTACCTCACCATAAGAAAGGAGGTTTAGCTTCGTCTTACACATCCACATAAGCTTTCAGAGAGAAATAGTTAAATCGACATAACTACCAGCACTTCTCAACTTGAGAGTTAAAATGGGGTTAAAAACTATTGACTTCAAAATCTGGAGACTGATTTATAAAGCGACAACCCCACAAAGATCATTCCCACTCAAGACCTCTAGACTCAAAGTCTCATACAAGTTAAGAGTAGAATAGTGATTCCCAGTCTGAAGAAAGGGATGGGGTGAAACTGATCAGTAAGTACAATGTTACAGCTGGGCAGGAGAGAGAACTGTTGTAAAGCAGCAAAGAGCAATGATTCAATGTCAAAATAAGCAATATAATCTGGCCAAAATGTTAAGATAGAAGTGTTGTATCATAAGATAGGAAGATTATATGCAGTCTTGTTGATTCTTAGGGGCAGGTCTCTTCATGACTTTCTCACACCCACTTAGGGGGACAGGGGTCCACCACCGGAAGGAGAATTAACCCTGATTGGTCACAGAATCCTTCCAGATTCACCATGCAACCCCTGGAACCCTAGTGCAAAATGAAAAAGGTGATGCATATTTCTCCACAGAGTGAAACTCTTGAGTTTTAAACCATTAGGCCTGAATTTCACATACAAAAGTAACAGAAAGGCTATTAAGTGTGACTTTTTACACAAACAGCTCTGTCTCCAAAGGCATATTCCAAAGATTCCTGGCAAAATCCTTCCCCCCTCCCACCCCCCAAAACCAACTGCTAATTCTGGTTCTTCATGAGGAGTCTTTGACTTTCTTATTCTTTCTAACTTACAATTATTAAATCCTTTTTACAACCCAAGATAATTATGCTTATTTTTATAACCAGACTGATCAATGTTTTAAAATATTCAGGGTCATTTGTCTGGCCTTGATTCCATGGATAATCTTTGCTATCTGTTAAGTATTTAATTATACATGTCTGCATATTTTATATTCGTGTCACACAGCAAAGACTTAAACATTTTCTCTGTAACTAGAGGTTGTTGTGAGGTTATAATATTCTATTTTTATATACATCAGAAAATTATATTCATCTTTAGTCATGTGAAATGATTATTTACCATTAAAGAAACAAATACACATAAATAATGTTCATGAAATGATAGGAAAAAAGAAATTGATTTCTAACTCATAGTGTCATGGTACTTTTCACAATTTTTAAAGATGTGTGTAGTTCAGTTTATTTATTTTTATTTAATATTTTATTTATTCATTTTCAAGGAGAGAGAGAGAGAGAGAGAGAGAGAGAGAGAGAGAGAGAGAGAGAGAGAGAGACTGAGAGAGCACCAGGGCCACCGCCTTGTGGTTCTGGCTTATGTGGGTCCTGAGGAATTGAACCCAGGGCCTTAGGCACTGGAAGCAAGTGCCTTAACTGCTGAGCCATCTCTCCAGCCCAGTTCAGTTTATTCTTAATATTAGAAGATGAAGGAACATGTGTTTCGTTCCATGAGCATCACCTGCTGAACTGTGACAGAACACTTTGCAGCTTTCTGCCTTCAGCCAGACATCTTGTTACAAGAGGAATCTGGATGGGATTAGAACAGCCAGCTCATGGTTCTCAACCCTGGAATTCTTCTTTTCCAAAAAAAAACAGTGACATAGAAAAAGATAAATTAAGAAAGATTTATTTTTGGAGAGTTGAGACAAGAGGAGAAACACAAAAGACAGTGTCCAAGTCAAGAGGAATTCTGGGAGAGGAGAAGTGAAAGATGAGTGAATCTCACATGGAGGCTCGGCCCAGGTCCACTGATTTAAATTAGGCATCCAATTAGGATGAGCCTCATTACCAAATCCAAGTGTATATGAAGGGTCTTGATTGGCTGTAGGGCCCAGGAGGACCAGTGACTCCGGAAGAGCCTGCTCATGTGTAGAAGAATCAGGAACCCTGCTGCTTCTTACCACCTTGGATCAGACTGGAGTTCTAGTCCTACCAGGGCAGGGTGGCATCCACGTTTCTTTGGGCCAGTCTCTGACCAACTACCCAAAAATAAATAAATGAATAAATAAATAATTACCTTGTGCCTAACCCGTGTCACTCTGCTTTAGCCAGGTTTTCAGCTGTTCTTTCTCTGAGGTTGGACGTGTAGCTTGAAGCTTCTGTAGGCTGTACCTGCCAGAGGCATCCTGCGTGCATCCATTCCTTCTGCTACTGAGAATGAGGTAGCGAAGCGAGAGAGGAGACAGCGAATGTCCTGTACTTTATTTCAGGAGATCCTGAACATGTTCAACAGGCAGTGATGTGAGATCTACCTAAGGGCCTGGGAGGCCAGAGGGGCTGAGCACCAGGGAAAGTGGGGGGAAGGTAACATGATCCATCAAGAGAAGTTTGGGAGGAGATAGCAGTACCAAAAATGATTGTAAGGTCTATCTCCTCTGTTCAATTTTTTCCTATAAATCTTGGTGCTCACTAAATTTACCTTTCATACAAATATTTGAAAATATAAGAAAATTACAGACATGCAAAATATGTAAAATAAAGGTCTCTCCACTTGTAGGCTTATATGATGGTCAAAAATAGGAATCTTGCATTCATGGATGGGAAGTAACTTAATTTCAAAGTTATCTGAAAGTTTGATGCAGCAGAAAGAAGCATGAGGAGGAATCCTAAAAGGCTTTGTAGAGCCAAGACTATCTTGGGAATGCAAAACACAGCTGAAGACATCATACTTCTTGATTTCGAAATACAGTATAAAGCTATACTAATTCAGGATATAGGGTAGGCATAAAAGCCAATGGAAGAACAGAGAAAAAGAATAGTGAACCCCAAAATAAAGGCCCCACAAAAGATCTGGCAACAACAAAATTACAAATAATTCAATTATTTGTGAAAGGAGCCCAAGTAGCCATTTTTACAAAGAAAGCATATACATCACTATCAGACATAAGAAAAAGTACCCTGGCACCATTAATCATGAGGGAAATACTGTAATCAAACCCACAATGAAAGACACAGAGAGACACTTAGGGTCATAGGTACTGGGAGCAAAAGCCCCAAAATTGACATTAATCATTAGGCCACACTGGCACAAATGTTCAAGTTACAGCTAACAGATTTCTAGAAATGTAATGTGGACAGCCTTCACTGTTAACGAGTTGGAGTCCAGTCTTTGATGTGTCTCTGCAGATTTTTGAAATTGACCTTCAAGACCCTGCAGCAGATTCTCATAGTGAAGACTGGATAAAAATTTCTTCAGGATTCCTGCTGGGGCAAAGACGGTGGCAATTATAAAATATGTCCAAAAAGCTATGTTCTCTTTCTTAAAGAATGGTACTCTAAGGAAACTATTTTAACAGAACCAAGCAGACATAAGTTTTACCAGAGCTTACCTGACCTGGGACAAAAAGAAAAATAATTCAACTCTAGCCTTCTCTAGTTTTCCTGTCTTGTATAATGGGGGAAAAGATGATTACAGGCCAGGGAGCTCGGTCAGTGGTTAAAATCATTTGCAAAGCCTGATGTTCAGGGGTTCAGGTTTGGTTCCCCAGTACCTATGTAAAGCCAGAAACACAAAATGGCACATGTGTCTGGAGTTCATTTATAGCAGCAAGAGGCCCAACATGTCTATTCTGTCTGTCTGTCTGTCTGTCTGTCTCTCTATCTCTCTCTCACAAATAAAAGTATGTAAATAAAAAAGAATCTCATAATACTGTAGATAATCCAGCCCAAGGGGTTAGATGCTTTAAAAATGTCAGACCTTATAGGCTATGGAAGGTTTTCTCTCCTCCATGCCTTATACCATTCATTAGGCCCTTTGTTATAACAGTGGAAGACAGCTAAACGACCTTCAAGACTCAGAATTATTTTAAGGAGGGATTGCTAAGGAAACATGAAGGCAGCAGGGAATTTTAGTTTCTGAAATCCACAGTGTAATCTAAAAGTGAACAGCAGAACTACCCCCAAACAAACATGGTTGCTCCCTCAAAGTTTCAGTCTTTCCCTGAAATTATGGTGAACTATTGAAACTGTTCCATTCTTATTTTTTCAGATTTAGAACATCTTTTCTTTTTCTTAAGAGTCTGTTCCTTGGCCCTCTTAGAAGAGAAAGATCAGAACTTTGAGCATGAGCACCTGATTCAATGTCTCACATACTGCTATGTAGAACCCAAAGGTTCACTTGAAATATACTAGAGTTTTTTAATGGATAATTTGACACCACAGATCTCTATTTAACCCTACTTTGTCCAAAAAACTCCATTTTTTAAATCAATTTTCATTTCATATGATTTTTACTTGAACAAAATTGACTAGTGTTAAAAAACTAACACTTCACCGGACTAATATTGGTCAATCACTCTATTGTGATATCACCACAGTTTGGTACATATTATGTGGAAACATATTTTTGTTGTTTGATTATATTTATAAGAACAGAGAAAATAATCCTAAATTTGAAAGAAATTAGTGAAAACATCACAATATCATAATAGCATATGGCTATATCTTGTTTTATAGTCTACCATCCAGTCCCATCTCCTGTTGGAAGTATCTTGACTTTGCTATACAAAACTATTCTTTTCTTGTCCCTGTGTTTGAGGAAAGACTTACGTTAGTTCCTGGGCCAAATGTGGAACTCTTGTCTAAGAAGTAGGCAAGTGATAAATAAAAAGCAATAAAATGCAATGCGAAGTGGCTTAGTAGTAGTGGAGATCAAGGACTCTATTTTTCTTACTGTTACTTGGAAAGCATAGATAGGGATGAAGCTCTATGAGTTACAATGATATTATCTGACATCCTGAAACTAGCGTTGCCTGAAGTGGACCCAATCTCCAAACTGTATAATTTCAAAGACCATCCAAAATATTTTGTGGGCTGGAGAAATGGCTTAGAGGTTAAAGGCACCTGCTTGCAGAGCCTGATAGCTCAGGTGGAATTCTCCATTGCCCATGTAACTCAAGACACAGAGTGAAGCGTGTGTCTGTAATCAGTTTGCAGTGACAGGCCCTGCTGCACCCATTCTCACTCCCTCTCACTTTCTCTCTCTTTCTTTCTCTCTGTCTCTCTCAAATAATAAATAAAAATATTTTAAAGTACTTTAAACCAGTGAGATTGGAGTTTTGAGCTTTGAAATTAAATCAGCTTTAACTCCTCACTAGGTTCATAGTCATATGCTCCAAATAAAACGAATATATTTCTGGAGAGTTCTGAGTGATTTTGTAACATAAAATTGTAGATTTCATTGTTACTTACACAAATAAGTAATGCCATAGATGGCAAAATCCACCTTTGACATAATGGTTTAGTATGCCACATTATTTTTGATTTTTTCTAAATTATAAATACTATACTCTATGTCTTACATTCTGCAAATTTCAGGGAACTTGAGATATTATCATTATATTTTGAGATCCATAAGACTCTCTCCCAGGATACAAATTTGTTTTGTTTTATAGAATACAGATGAATAGCATAAGCTATGAGAATAAATATGATTTTGTTCTCATTTTATAACTTACCAGTTAAATATCAATGTGGTAATCAATTTGTGTGCAGGCTTGATGTTGGTAAAGGCAGAGCTGTGACTTGAAGTCTGCTCTAGCATGCCTCCCTTCCCTCCAGTCCCCAAAGCTTCAGGAATGGACATGACTTACTTCCCACCTGGACTTTTCACATCTGAGAAGAATAAACTATATTAGAATCAAATTAATACCCTTTGTTCGTTGCTGTGTTAGCAAACTGTGCCAAGAACCTTGACCAGAACGAGCCTGGTCCATTAATGTCTCAACAAAGAGCCCACGTTGACTTCACAGCCCATGCTAAATGAGGGTCATTTTGAAATTGCTGTTGCCAGGGACTATGACTCGTGGGTAAAAGAGCCTGTGGGTGGTGAACTCTCCCACATCACAGAGACAGACGCTCTGTGCCCCACCCTTACATTCTGTTAGCATTTTGAGTTGCTACTTAACAAAGAGTCATTGTCAAGCTCAGAGGTCAGATGCACTCAGAAAAGAAAACAGGTATTGATTTAATGGGAACCAATAATGAAAATACTAAATGTTTTGATCCCTGTGAGAGCCAGCAAAAGGTCCAGTAGAATGACCACTTTAAGCTACCAAAATCTCATTTATACACTCCTCATGACAGATCCTTTAGTTCAAGAGTTCTTAAAGCAATTACATTTTTTACACTAGGCTTCAGAGCATATATTCTATCAAAGAAATTTAAAAGGTCCAACCTATCTGAAAAAAAATGACAGGCAGATTTTTTTTTCTGACCTCCATGGTCAATATTCTGCCAGAAACTGAAACTGGAAGAAAGCTTACTAATGAGGTGTGAATGTTTCCCTTCCATTAGGGGGAAAAATCTTTTCAACCTTACCTTACTCAAGCATCTAGATCCCATTACTGGGTTTCCTGGTGAAAGGAGAATCTTTAAAGAAACATCAAGATAAATGTCAGACTTAATTTTACTTCTACTTCTGTATAGCTTGAAAGTAAGCACGTTCAAACTTGCCCTTCTTTGTACACATATGAGGGGGTGTTAAAGGTTTCTCAGTTTCACATTCCCTTGGGTGCATTTGTTACTGCTTACATTTCAGTTTCTGCCTTGCCTAAATTCATTTTGCTACTCATTCAGGTGTTACCTGGATTTGTTATGTGAAACGTAAAGGTGATTCCATTTAAGTGAGGACCTTTGGAAAGATGCAAAAGTCCTTTTCCCTAAGGATCTGTTCTATAATAGTCTAACTCCGTGCTCCAACCCTCACCACAACGTTCAAGGAGGGAATATACTCAGAAGGAAGTCACCATTTCCCAGGCTCATCCTCTGTTGCATTCAACTTGTTCTGGTTCATTTCCTTCAACTCTTGAACTGATTTATTTATTCTCCTGTTCTCACAAGTTCACTTTTGATGGTGCTTTCCTTGTTTTCGAAACTGCATGTTCCTTATATTTGGATCAGTTTTAGATGTTTTGAATAGTTTTTTCAAAGTACCCTTTTGTAGACAACTTATTCCGGCTACAGTCCTCTGGGTCAAAGATCTTAATACTTGGTCCTTGGGCCAGCAAAATAGTATCATCTTTGTAATGAGTCCAGGGGGCAAAGGAAGCATCATTGTGTCGTGAAAGAATGCTCCTCCTTCCTGTGCTGAGCATATCTGGGGGACACCCTCGGGTCTCTCCACATCTCCTTTTCCCTTCTGGTGCTCTTCTTCTACTGCCTTGGCACCAGGAGGGCATCATGGAACCCTGCAGCAGCCCTGGTCTAACCTCTGGGTGGACTCAGAGCAAGCACTGATTCTTGCTTTGACAACAGTGCTCTTTCCTATGGACAGTGCTGTGCTTTACCTAGAAGCCCTCAAGATCAGGAGCACAGCTCAGTTACTTTGGCTCTGAGAATGTCACTCTTCTTGACAGGATCTGCCTTATCCAGATTACAATGCTGCCCTGGGGACCTCAGTATCTTCTGACTCCTTGATTTTGAGTGACAGCTCAGCCCCCTGCTTCCACAGGAAGGACTCTGATGTTCCATCCCGGCTCATGTGCTTCCTCCTCTGTATTGCTACTGCATTAAACTTCAGCTTCTGCCCAAATCTACTTACCTTCCAGAGAACTTTGATTAACCCTTCCTGTCTGCATTGGGACCTCTTTCCCTTTTCTTTCTCCCCTCTCCTTTCTCCCTCACCCCTTTCCTCACTCCTCTCATCTCCTCTTGTTAATTTGGACTCCAAAAGCCACATTTCCAAAACGGCCATTTCAACTGGCCATGATATCTCAGGGAAATTCCTAAATCAATGTCAAACAATTGATTAAGCATTGCTACAAACATGAAAGGCACGTTTTGATAAGCGAACATGCCTAGAAAACAGCTATGTTTGTATGCCTTAAGTGATAGGAGATGACGCCAGCAGAATGTTCCAGTGGCTGTCCAGGGCCATCATGCTCAGAATCATGACTTCTTTATCTCAATAGACAAACTTTCTCTCTCTCTCTCTCTCTCTCTCTCTCTCTCTCTCTCTCTCTCTCTCTCTCTCTCTCTCTCTCTCATCTCCCAGTGATCTGAACTCCCAATGATCCTCCTGTCTCAGCCTCCCAAGTGCTGAATACACCTGGAAACAGGCAAACTCCTAAAACATGAAAGTCTGGTTTCTCACAAAAATATATCCAATAGAAAGTGTTTAATAGCTTGGAAGAGAAGACACAGAGGCAAGACACAAGTCAAATCTCTTACTACGAAGTGTAATGAGTAGCATTTCATTTTTATAGTTTAGGACTTTATTGCAAATAGCAAGAAAGTTGAAATAGGATTATTCTTTATGTCATACTTGAAGGATATATGTATGCATTTGACACAAGCATAGGAATTTGGGACTGAAACATTTCACAGTATTTTCTCAGTTTTATAAATGTTAAAATAGGACACAATATATTATAATTCTCCACACACAGAGCTAAAGCCACTTTTTAATTATGCCTAGGATGACTTGCATTTTTAGGTTCCCTATCTGTAAAATGGAGATAACAATATTTACCTTCCTCATAAGGGTTCTAAAATGATGAGATTCTTAATGTGAACAATGCACTTTGAAGATGAAAAGCATCATATAAATGCTGAGTGTTATTATTATGCACAAATTTATGAGGTATCACAGATACACAATTCCAAAGAATACATTAATGACAAAATCATTATGAATAATTTTGAGGATATAATGTGAAAGTAAATATAAAGGTAAAAGACGATCTTCCAAACATTCAGCACAGATGGGACTGATTTTGTTCTGATATCCTCTGTACAAAGATTGGTGCATGTAATAGACACATAATTAAGTGGGCATAAATTAATATTTAGAAACCACGTGGTTTGGCTTTCAATGTTTTGACCATTTTGTTTCAATTTTGATTATGCAAATTTAATAAAGTAGCCTTTTTGAAATCATTTTATGACTATAGGAATTTTTTGGAGACTATTGTGATCAATCATCAGTAATAAGATTTTGGTCAAAAGGCATATAACATTTTTTGTTTCTTATATGCTTTCCTTATCACCAAAACATCACACACACACTTATGCACGCACACATATGTGTGTGTATGTGTGTGTTTATCTGTATCTGTATATGTACATACCTATTTCCTCAGGAAAAAAACAAGTCCCATTACTATGGTGAAGACCTTGTTTACACTCTCTTGAGTTCATGATCAAAGTGACCAGTCTATGCTTCCTACCTTTGTGACATAGTAGTGTATCTCCAGGACAGTCACTTGAGACATATGGCATTGATCTCTAGGTAGCTATCAGTTTGGAGGATTCTCTGCTTCTCCTTGGATGTGTCCACACACCCAAAGGGATGAAGGCTCAAAAAAAAAGCAAAAAAAAAAAAAACCAAACAGAGAACAAGCCCCATATGAACGCCATTGCCAAGAGCCTCAGGGTTGGTTATTCCACCATCTCTGTTCTGGGGATTGGGATTTGGCTCTCATCCAGCACAGGAAAGTTAAATATCTCATAAGTTGTCTCTTTAACTTTTTTATAAAACTGTTTTTGTTGTAGGCATTTATAAGGGTTATGGGCTTGTCTGGGTGTGGAGAAGAAAGGAATCTTTGAAGTTTGTTACAAAAGCAACACCTTTTTTTCTTATTGCCTCCTTCATTTTATTTTGCAAGGAGTTACTGTCATTTATAAGCCATCTCTTCTCAGGAGGATGTTCAGACCAGTGAGGCATGTGTCTGACTAACCATGAAAAATGTTGCTTCCCTTCTTAAAAGTAGCATTAATTTGTTTTAAGTGTGAGGACTGCCAGCTAGCACCATGGACAGAGCTTTTACTGAACCGGCTTCACTGTGAGGAAAGCTGGAGTGCCTCAAAGGGATTGAATTAACTCCACGCTTACTGAAAGAATTATATCTAGGGTACAAAGTATTTTTTTAAAAGTTCAAATGAAGTGAATAAACACAAAAGTTTGTTTTGATAATCACAATACTTGTTTGTCCAGGGAAGAGAATCCTTTCCTTTATAAAAATATTTACTTATTTACAAGGAGAGAGAGAGAGAGAGAGAGAGAGAGAGAGAGAGAGAGAGAGAGAGAGAGAGAGAGAGAGAGAGCACACCAGGATCTCTAGTCCCTGTAAACGAACTCCAGATGCATGAGCTATTTGTGCATCTGTCTTTACGTGGGAACCAGGGATGAAACTAGGATTGTTAGGCTTTGCAGGCAACCCAAGAATCCTTTCTTAAGCAACTTTCAGAGGAAGATGGTCAGAGACGGGCACCCATTGCCATATTACCTAACTAATTTTTTTTAACTTGGGAACGTTCCACAAGACAGGAGGAGTCAAAAGAGGAATACAATGAAAGCACTGCTTTTAGAAAGGTTGTTTACTATTTACTTATACCTTATTCTGTGGTTGTCTACAGTGCTAGTGGTCCCACATCTCACCAGGATCAAGTGTCTTAAAGACAATAGTGATAATGAGATGGAAAAAGGCAGAGAAAGAGAGAAATCCCTCATTTCCCCCATCACTCAAGCTTCCTTAGCCCATTTCATCCATATTGATGAAATGAGAATTGGTTTAAGTGAATCATAGAATTTCTTTAATCTAATAGGATAGATGTTTTTCAAAAGAACAAAAAATGGTACATTGTATTGTTCCATCAAGTAATTACTAATGATATTTTAAAATGAACATATTTAGCAGAGATTACATAACCATTGAGATCCTCATGCAGTTTCTTTCATTGAAAACATGGACACTTCTTAGGGAAGGGGACATTGGGGTTGTCACTGTTGGGGTTTAAAACCTAGAGGTACCTAGAGATCCTAAGAAAAA
>PVHP010037347.1:0-17432 GCA_004024765.1 Zapus hudsonius
GCCTCTGGATAATCTCCCCCACCACGGCTCTTACAATCTTTCCGCCCCCTCTTCCGCATAGTTCCCTGAGTCGTGGTGGATGAGTATTAAGGCTGCTTTAAGGTTGTGAGCTTATAGGTCTTTGTGTCGAAATCATTGGTTTCTGTCTCACTGGCTTATCCTGTGTTGATTTAATGGCTGTGGCTGTGGGCCCCTTGTTTCTTCAATCTCTTTTTAATTTAACTTTTTTACTATGTCTCCCTATCTGCTCTTTGTCAAATGTTTATTTTTATTCCTGGTTATCATTATATATGTTTTATGACTCACTTTTTAATCTTTAAAAAAAGTATTTTCTGTAAATGGTTATCTATATTAAACTGTCTCTGCCTACAGATGACACAGTCTTAAATAGAAAATCCTAAGGACTTCAACAAAAATTGTTATGTTATATAAATGAATATAATATATTTTAGGCTACAAGATCAACAAATAAAGTCAACAACATTTCTGTATAATAATAGTTAACTACTAAAGAAAGATAATAAGAGTAGTAATCCTTTACAGTGGTATCAAAAATTACATATTAAGCCATTTGTAATGGTTCACACCTTTAATCCCAGCACCTGGGAGGTAGAGGTAGGAGGATCACCATGAGTTCAAGGTCAGTCTGAGACTACATAGTGAATTCCAGGTCAGCTTGAGCTAGAATGAGACCCTACCTTAAAAAAAACAAGCAAAAAACAAATTTAAATATTTAAGAATAAATTTAACCAAAATGTTAAAAGACTTGCATGATGAAGTGTATAAAACATTGATGAAAAAATGAGGAAGACACAAATACATGGAAAGATAACTATGAATCTTTCTCAAACTGTAAGCCAAAATAACTTTCTTCCCTAAAGATGTTTTTGTGAGGAATTTTGTTACAGCAATGATAAAAGTAACTAATGCATACTGAATAGCACTTCTTCTATTCTAAGAACTGTTGAATCTTTCTGTCAGTTACTTAACCCTCAGAACAACACTATAAGATAGTTAATTCTTGTTTCCATTTGAGGAAAACAATGTATTAGTTACTTGGTCACAGCTGTAACAAAAAATACCTGAGCCATGAACTTAAAGAAGGAAAAAAAATTATTTGCCTCTGATATTGAAGGGCTGAGGCCATGATTTCTAAGCCCCGTGGGCTTGAGCAGGGCATCATGGCAGATAGGAAGCAGCAATTAAGGAGGAGAATGGGGACTTAGCATATGATCTTCAAGTACATGCCCCAGTGACTTCCTTCCTCCATCTGTATCCCACCTCCTAAAGTTTCCAGAACCTCTGAAAATAATGCCACCAGCTGTAGACTAAACTGTGACAGACATGTCATACTTAAGCTATAACACCTAGATGCAAAAAGGTTTAAAGGTCCTACAATTAGGAAATCATAGACTCAATTGCAGGCAGTCAGGCACTGTACAATTAACCCTATCATATGACTTCTCAACAATGCACACAATATTTCAACTTCTTTAATTGTGACCTTGTATCTCCTTCTGTTGAGCCTCCTAGGCCAGGGAAAGCCCTCCTCTCTAGGAGTTTGACAGAGAACACAATACTTAGAAGAACCTTTTCTCCTTAAGATTGATATATTCCCTGACCATGACCTGTGACTCTTGGGGCCATGATGAGGGTTGTCTGCCTTACTGGGATGCAAGAGTCGTTAGTGGGCCTTTGAGGCTGGAGCTCGGGGAGTCACTTCCTCTGAGGTAACTTCCTCTGAGGTCTCTACTCATCTTTGAACTAGAAAACACTGGTGGCTTCCAAGGTTTTGGGGACTCTCCCTTTGCCCTCGGTTCACTCTACTCTTAGCCTCAGCTCCTCCTGCCCCACGATAGTCCTTTTTCTCTCCTCCCCAATATAATCTCAATATTGAAATCCAAATTCCTTAAACAGAATTCAGAGCAGGTTGGGTGTAAGTGCTGTGATTTTAGCCTAGCTCTTCCAGTATTGTTACAGAACAGACATCTGGCCATATTTCCCGAATGAAGGAGAGGAACTACAAGGAAGAAATGATGAAGATTATCTCAAATTACCCATCATAAACCCAGTGGTCATGGATGGGATGAGAATATCATAGAAAACAAATGGCACATAATAAATTTCTTTGGTCTCAGATCCCCAAGTCTCTAAGCTTGTTAGTTTGTCTCTGTGTCTCATTCTAGTTCCTCCCTGATCTTGTTGCGAAGGTAACCTGCTTGAAATACAATTGTATCTCAGTGATTTTTCTGTTCAGAAATAATCAGAAGGATGTTATCTGTTCTGGGATTGGGTGATGATGGCTACCTAACTTAATGGATGTAGTTAAGAAGCACTAACTTCAGAGTTTCATGGTGTGTGCTCCATAGCTCAATTTAATAAAAGAAGAAAGGTATTATCAATATTACTCTTTGGAGTGAAATTCCAGGTCTGCAAGGTCTTCCATAATATGATCTTCCATTATCTTCCCAATGTTCACTCTCCTCTCCACTCCCAGCCCTCAGCCACATCCCTGGCCATTTCCTCTCGCTGAAATCTTCCGTTTCTTCCATTCACCTCTGTCTAGGAAGACTCTGGCCTTTACCCATTTCTTCAGACTCAGCCCTCTTTGCATTTATTGTATTCTAACTTTGGATATGTTTAGCAGACTGCCCCTTGAAGGAAGGTCCCTTTATTTCTCATCTTTGTCAATCGGCACCCTACATAGTATCTGCACTTGTAAAAGTAAATGGATAAATTGATAAATTGCATTTTCTATTCAAGTTTTAGGGATTTGTATGTGCTTGTCTTACTTTAATTTTTTTCAATTAGACGGGAAGGTCTAGTAGGAAGGGTTTAGGTCTTCACCTGAGATTTCACACGAGTTCCGGGTAGGACATTCAGCTGTCCCTTCAGTGGCTTAACTACCTGAATTTCAGGCATGGCTGAGAAAGCTGCTCCTTTTACACTTTCTGGGTGATGACTGAAACTGGAGGACCCTGGGTAAGTCCCAGGATGCCTGCATGAATGGTGGTTGTCCCACCCATGACCACAAATGCTTCGGTGCCTACCACTTTTGGCAAGCACAGAGCATTTGGAAAGAGATGTAGCAATTTCCCCCCAGAGGCTTATTTTCAAAGCCAATGGAAGAGAGTGTGTTCGTGCCAGAAGCTGGGGTCAAACAGATCTGAGGTGCTGAGCTGCCTGGTGGAGTGGACAGGAGCTACTCAGCAAAACAGTGTCTGATCCTTCATTTGGGACTCCTCACTGGGGAGAAGTAAGGCCAAAGGGAAGGGGTGACTTGCTTGTCAACAGATCATAATTTATATTGAAGGTGATATGACCTAATAAGGCAGATATTTCTCAGCTTTAAAGTTTTAAGATTAGGGTTATACCAGCCAGAGAACCCTTAGCCTTTCTGTTCACTCAAGAAAAAGCAAGAAGTCTTATCGAGGGCTGTATGCACCTAGTACTCTGCTACACACTCAGGATTTAAGTATAGACACGACAGTTTCTGTCCTTCAAAGCTTAGAGAAAAAAAGGGGGAGACAGACAGGAAGTAAGTAAACACTCTAGTGTGGAAAACACAAGTGTGATGGAAGAGGGAGAGGGATCCAGGAAGCCTGGTGTGAGTGGAGGAGAGCAGGAAGAGGCTTTGACAGACTAGATTGTTCTGTGCTCTAGACATGGCAGAGGGGACCGTGTGCACACATCTGAAGGTAGTTCCGTTGTCTAAATCAAGGACAAATGAGCAATGGCCTATAAGCCAAATCCAGCTAACTGCCTGCTTTTGTCATTAAAGTTTTATTTGAACACCATCCCACACAAACCACTTCCACATAGTCCATAGCTGCCTTTTCATGGCAGCTGTGGTTTGGGTAGTTGCAATGGAGAACATATAGCCCTGAAAACCCATTTATAAAAGGTTTTGTAAAGAGCCCACTTCTCATTTGAAAAGCCATGACACATTTTCAGCAGGACCACAGCAGGAAGATTTGGATTTTAGATAATTGTGGATTAAAGATGAAGTTGGAGGGGCTGGAGTGATGGCTCAGGTGTTAAGGTGATTGCCTGTAAAGCCTAATGACCTGAGTTCAATCCCCCCAAAAACCACGTAAGCCAGATGTGCAAAGGAGTGCTTGCATCTGGAGTTTGTTTGCAGCACAGCAGCAATGAAAGGCCTGTCTCTCAAATAAATAAATAAATAAATAAATAAATAAATAAATAAATAAATAAACTAATTAATTTGGAAGCTAGAAATCTGGCTATAAATTCTATAAATTCTTCTCTTGGTTATTTAGTTCTTATTCTAGCCAATGAGGGTTTTTAAAAATAGTTTTGGAGAAGATATTTACTTCTTAGCTCTAAAATTTCATTGGATTCTTTATAGACACTTATTTCCTAAGAATTTCTTCTGTTCACTTCAAATAAGTTTGTATATAAAGACACATTTATAATAGCTGTTTAAAGTGTCTGTGGCATCACCCCAGCATCTCTGTCAGGTCGGAGTTGACATCTGTTGGTAGTCTTCTCTGGTTCTCTACCTACTTGGGCAAAACATTTTTAGTTACCAGTTACTGTCTTTTAGCATTGATCTTTTATTCTGGTGTTTGCTGAGAAAACATAATTGCTAATGAGAAGTCTGTAACTTTCAAATCATTACTGAAGATTTATGTCCATCAATTCCAGAAAACTTTACCCATGATGTCTTGGCTTCTGTTTGTCTCATTTTCTAAATCAAATGGGATACTCATCTCACAATATGCATTATGTCAGGTAGATTAAAAGGTTACATAAAACCAAGAAAAAATGTCAAAACCCTTAGAAAGAAAACATATGAGCTCATATCTATGATCTCAGAGGTAGTAAAGACTACTTCAAGATACAAAAAGTTTAAAACATAAAGGGAAAAAGTTGTAAATTATATTACCTTAAAATTTAAACCCCTTGAAAAATAAAACAACATTAAATGGAAAGACAAGCCATGAACTGCGAAAGGGATTTGCAAGAATGACGTAAGAAAGCTTAATGCTCAGAAAAGTGTCTGCAAAGTCAACATGAACGAGACAGTGCAAGAGAAAAATAGGCAATGGGTTCAAACGAACATTAACTCTCTTGAATAGAGAACTGAAAATGGCCTGAGAAGCATGTGCTCTGCTGCCCGACATTACGAGGACCCAACGAACACAAAACACAACAGCAAGGAGATTCTGTTTCTTCAGAATGGTAAAAATCAACATTACTGCCTTGTTCATATGAGAGTACATAAAAAGGGAGATTGAGGACTGGAGAGATGGCTCAGTGTTTAAAGGTTCTTCCTTGCAAAACCTGACAGCCTGGGTTCAATTCCCCAGGACCCACTTAAAGCCAAATGCACAAGATGGTGCAAGTATCTGGAGTTTGTTGGCAGTGACAAGAACCTCTGATGCACCATTTCCTTTCTCTCTTCTCTCACTCTCCCTTTGCAAATGAAGAAATATTTTAAAACATAAAAATAAATAAAAAGGGAAATTGGATTTATTTTTTAAAAAGTGTGTGCATGTCAGGGTCTCTGGCTGCTGCATATGAATGTCAGATACATGTACCACTTTTTGCCTCTGGTTTTACGTGAATACTGGGGAATAGAACCCAGGCCCTCAGGCTTTTGAAAGCAAGCGCCTTTAACCGCTGAGCCAACTCTAACCCTGAGATTGGAATTTATCGAGTGAAGTGCAGAAAACATGGCTTTCAACAAAATCCTATACACACTTCACAGCTATGCTATGTAGGTCTGCATTGAAACTATGAATACTGGGGATGAGAAGATGGCTCAGTTAGTAAGTGCTTGCTTTGCAAGCATGAAAAACTGAGTCATTCCAAGTACCTATGTAAATGCTAGGCATGGAGGTGGGCACCTAATTTCCCAGAGCCGAGGAGGCAGAGACAGGTGGATCCCTGGAGCTCACTCACTAGATAATTTAGCTTAATTGGTAAGCTACGTCACTGAGAGCCTTTCTCAGAAAAGAGGTACATTATATACTCGAGGTGGTTTCTTGAATCAGAAATAGCTGATCCATGCAAAGAGAAAAGAGGAGTGAAAAACAACTTCGTGGGTCAAAAGTGCTTGCCACCTAAGCATGGGAGCCTGAGATGATGGCCCAGCACCCATGCAACAGTTGGACATGGACACCCACACCTGGAACCCAGTCTTGTGGGGAGTAGAGACTAGGAAATTGCTGGGGCTCATGGGACAGCCAGTCTGATAGTAAAAACAGCAGGAGAACATACATGAGCAAAAGAGGACACTTGATGCTTTGACCTCCACATGCATGTGCATGGGCACCTGCACACATGCGTGCATCACACCACACCCCTACCCTCCCCCACCCCCCACTTCCACAACACTCTCCCACACACATACACACATACATGCATCACCCCCCCCACATATACACATACAAGCAGCATCTGCCCACATACACACATCACACCACACCACCCTCCCCACATACAAAAAGGAAAAGGAGGAAAGGGTGTGTGTGTGTCAATCTGCACCTATGATGCTTTATGCGTTGAAGAGAGCCCCGAGTCAAATGTGGTGGCAGACGCTTAGAATCCCAGCACTTGTGAGGCTCAGGCAGGAGGACCATGGAGCCAGTCTGGGCTACCTAAAAACCTTTTCTTAAGAAAAGTCCAACCAAACAGCAAAACACTGACAGTTAAGTTCCATGACTGTTTCTACATTAAGCATTTCACAATAAAAGAAAATCCAGTTTGAAAATATGAAAAAAATAAAGAAAAAAATTTAAAAAGAAAATATGCTACATTAGCCAAGGCAGGCAAGATGATTTTGGAAAAGAACCTTCTCCCTTGCCCCTCCCTGCTCACCACACCAGGCACGAGAGCAGAGCAGGCCACTGGCCTGGAATTTTTGACGGCTAATCTGCACTCATTCCAGGACATCACCTCTTCCTTCCTAGCACTTAATCCTCTTGTTTCAGCTGCTCATCTCTACAGGAAACATTTGATCAGTTCACTAGCAAGAGATTTATAAGCGATAACCAGGGAAGCATGACAGGGGCGACTTCTTCACTGTAGCTGCTATTCAGGCAGACTGGAAATTCCAGAACTACTTCATACTATTGTTATGTGTAAAATCTGGATTCACCTGATAAAAGCATGCAAGTCCTTCCTGCTCCACCTTCCCTGTGACTTCCTCCTGACATTCTAACCTGCCTAACCTTTTGTATCTGAAGCCGGTCCCACTACTGGCACAGGTGGTAGTCTGTCTGTCTGCCAGGAGGATTTGGGCTTAACCCATTAAGAGAGGGTTACCCAATGTCAGAGAAAGGCAGGGCCAAGCCTGCTGCTCCCAAAGAACTCAACATCTGTTTCGGACCAGTGAATTGCTACTGTTTGAACCCCCAAAACTCTCTGTGTGCTTTATCATGTATTGCTAGTTCACCCTTGCTGTATGTTGGTTGGTACTATGAGTTACCATGTTTTTTTCTTACCCACTCAATTAGTCCATAAGCTCCGTGAGGACACAGTGTTTTACGTGACTTAGTAACCCTACTACGTAGTGAGAGGAAAAAGAGAAAGGTCAGTCAGGAAGGAAGGAAGGGGAGACAGGAAGGAATGAAGGAAGATAATAACAGCAAATATTTATAGAATGACTATATGCCAGGTAGGGTGCACTTTATTTAATCCAACTACTCCATGAGGTAGATACTATTATTAATTTTCTCTCCAGATGAAAAAGCATGCCTAGGAAGGTTAGGTAATACGCCTAATGTAACAAGCACAGTGAGGAAGTTAGAGAGCCAGGTCCAGACCTCATTTGTCTAACTTTTGGGCTATGCTTTGGATATCTGGTGCTATACTGTGGCTTGAAGAGACTTTGGGACATGATGAGCTAACAGGAAAGCAAGGTTTCCTCTAAAGAAAGAAACAAGGAGAGAAAGCTAGAGGAGCAGGAAAGACAGAGGAAGAGATGCTCAGTCGTTTTCCTTCTGAGTCATATGTCACCTATGACAGATGAATGTCTTCAGAAAGGAGCTGCTGGTTCCATGGACAGCTCTTAAGCTCTCTTGCTGTGATTCATGGAAGTTAGTTCATGTTCTATAAAGTTACTGCAAACACCGAGTTAGTGAATGGCAGCATTACGTCTTAGACAAATACAAGGGTATGCTCATGTAAGCTTCTGGCTACATTTTCAATAGCTCATCAACACATAACTATCTAGTGTGTTACTGTTCATATCTATTGTTAGTTCATTACCATTGAACTCTTGATCAACAGCATAATATCCTTGACCCGAAGAAACTTCTCTGACATATATTTTCTCCATAAGGTATTCCATAACTTTCTTGGATGCATGATCAGTAGGTAGCATTTCACGTTATACTTTGGGGCCATTTTAAGTAGCAAAAACCAATGAAAAACACAGAAATTCAAAAGCCACAACACTTTTTAAAGCCAATTTCCATTATGTGATCACCTTGGAAGATGAGATGCAGTGAAGGGCCAGGAAAGAAATGCCTGATTACATCATGAGCTAGAACAAGGTGGCCAAGCATGACTGCCCTGGGAACTGGGGAGAGGGGATTGAACTCAAGGTCTCTGCTCTGAATGGCTGGGAAAGTGCTGCCAAGGGTCCTTACTCCTCATCCCTCAGGGATCTGATACAGGAGCGAGATTAGAGTATGGCTTCTGGAATCATGGTCGTTGGTTACTTTTGTAGGCACACAGACATTTTGATATGTGAGTGGATTCCTAAGTGTAGAATCTGATGGATGAGAAACGAATGTATGTGACATGAAGTTCAGCCAACCCTTAGGGCGTATCAGGAACCATTTTCCTATGGGAAAACTGAAAAAGAACACAGCAAGGAGAGCCAAAGTGCAGTCATCTGAGCTGTGTGTACTTGAGCAGGATGCCCCAGGACATACTGGATCTGCAGGGAATCTCTGTCTAAAGCTGTGGGGATCTCTGCCATTAAGTGGTATTTTAATGATTGTCACTGAGCTACTTCAAGACATTCCAAACATATTTCACTTGGACAAGACCCCACAGGTTAAACCAAATGTTTTGTTTTTGATTTTAAAAATTCTACAATGTAACTCAATACATTGTTAGAAATGATACAAGGCTAATCTCATGTGACAACACTATGTGCCACTTGCTAATCACAATCTTACCTCTTTGACAAAATACTGCTTCAATAGTTCCAACTATTGGCTAAGTTTCCAAAACATTTCAGAGAAATGGGAAGGTTCCTGGGTGGGTTAAAACACAGAAAAACACTAATTTTTAAATCAATTAAGTGCTATAATCTTTTTATTATTTCACATTTATGATAATGGTTTTTACATTGCAATTAGTCCTTTGGATTAAGCCAGCCCAATTTAAATGGGGAAATGAAGTCACAGAAAAGCAACTGCTTTCAGTGGGAACTGAAAACTAACTCCACCATCCGGGCTGTCTCTCTACAGCTCGGAGCAGGAATGCTTCTGTTGTGAAGGCGTTTTCTTCTGAAGTGACATAAATGATGGCATGTGCTGTGTCAACAACTGAACTGCCAACTTCCAGGCAAGCGAGTTCCTTCTGGGGAAATTCTTTTCCATGCGTTTCTTCCATTTTGGTCATAGCATCATGCTGAGGCACAGCTGGCGCCACGCTTCTAGATCAATGGCAAGGTTAGAGCCTTGCTTCATTTGGTACTTTGGGAACAGGTGGGGAGGGAAGGACAGAACAGTGGACAAGGCCCCAGGCTCAGCACCCTGGCCTGATTTCCAAAGCGTACTTTCAGGCCCTCAGGACCTCACTGTCATCTATCTTAGGAACATTCACATGGGATACAGACAGACATTTTTCAGCTATGTTGTGCTAAGCACACCACCACCACTAAACACTTTTGAGGTCAGCTTCTCTCAGCGTGCTGGCGGCTCATTACTGAACAATCTCATCTATAGACCTAGAATGTTCTAATGCCCTGTCTGTTCTCAGCTTGCTGAGGCACTTTCTTCATATCTGGTATGACTTAAATCTGGACTGAAGGTCTAGTCCACACCCTGCAGCACAATTGGGAGGTGGTGGAACCTTTGGGATGTTGCCTCTTCAAAGGAAGCTAGGTTGCTGGGAGTGTGTTTTTGAAGGGGATATGAGGACCCTGCTTCTTCTCTTTTTCACTTCCTGGTTATCATGAAGTGAGCAGCCTTTGCAACCACACACTCCCACCATGATGTACTATGCTGCCAGAGGCCCAAAGAAATAGAGCTTCAACCAGGGGCTGAAACCCCAGAAACAGAGCCAAAATATACCTTTGATTGTATTAGGTTGATCATCTCAGACATTTTGTTAGAGTGACAGAAATCCAACACCATGCCCTTCATAAAATGTTTTCCTCCAACGGGCCAACTGGAACACTCAGAAAAAGATCATAATCTCATCCTTTCTGAATCAAATATAAAATTTCAAACTTCCTTAATTAGCACATTACTAAAATTCCCCCCATTTAAACACATATGATAGGTTTTTAAAATTATATATCATCATCAGTGTGGTGCCTGGTGTGTTTTCATCAGTAATGCTAATTCTTTAGGTATGGTTTTCCAGATTTACTATTGCTGAGTTTCTTTGAATATGGTAGTAACTGAAAAGTTACCATGAAATTTACCTTGTTTTTCAGGTCAAGTACTACTTAGGCAAAAGCCCCAGTTTATAAATAATAATAAAATGGCCTTGAGGTAACAAGAAGAGTTCCCAACAAGCAGCATTTACCAAACTCTGTGAATGAAACCTCTTCTATATCCTGATGCCTGGACACACCACCTTCAAGTTGTTGCCTTAGATGACTTAAGTCCCTCAGAATCTGTGGTTCTCAGGTCATCCATTTATGTATGTATGTATGTATGTATGTATGTATGTATGTATGTATGTATGTATGTTTTTCGAGGCAGGGTCTCGCTCTAGTCCAGGCTGACCTGGAATTCACTATGTAGTCTCAGGGTGGCCTTGAACTCACCAAAATCCTCCTACCTCTGCCTCCTGAGTGCTGGGATTAAAGGTGTGTGCCACCATGCCCGGCTAGGTCATCCTTTTAAATGTAACCTCACCCACTGGGGACATGCCACGAAAGCCCCCTAAAACCGTGCTTGCTGCACATCAGCCTTTAATGTCTCTTTTTAGCCCCACTACCCCTAGCTCCAACTCAACCTATCAGGTCAGGAACTGAAACGGTCTCTGACACAGGTCTGTCCATCTCTAGAAAGTGTGGTGGCTGGAAGACTGTTTCCTCAAGGTACATGGTAGAATCTCTATAAAAATGTACTAGCAGGCTGAGGACAAAGAACTTGGGAAGTTTAGTGCCCAATGGATGCAATGCTAGAGTGGGGTGGGTATTCTTAGTGTTACTGAACACATCTCCTCATTTAGAAAACCAAGAATCATTATGTTATGAAAAAGTATTTTGCTTGCCAAGAGATCATCTATAATTGCTCCTACTTTTAGGCATACTAATAGAGTGATTGTTTTTGGTTTCTTGTAGTCAGGAGAAACTTGGCCTTCCCTCTCCTTCTAGTGACCAGTTTCAACAACTACGCAGCATGGATTTGATGAACTCCTGTTTTTACACGTTTGTAAACAACGTTGTTAAATGTAGTCAGTATTCTTGGAAAATGTTACAGTGGGAGAAGTAAAAGACAGGCAGCACCTGAGGAAACAGCACCCCAAAGACAGTTTAGGGAAGGAGGGGGACAGGGCAGAGACAGAAACAGAATGGTACAAAGGGCCTGTGGAGGAACACTGAGGTCGCTGAGAAAGCAGGGAAGACAGAGAAATAAAAATGATACTCACTGTCTGGTTGTCACGATGTTGCAGAATACTAAAATACTTCCAGGTGCTGGCGTAGACCAACTTTACATCAGGCTGGCAAAAAGAACACGATTTTCTCAGCCCATGAAGTGTTATTAATAGACAAGGGCAAGGTCACAGAGGGAAGATGAGACAGAGGTAAAGAATGCAGAGCCTTTTCTGACTCTAACTTATACAACCTTAGAAAGAGTAGAGTGACAGCCAAGGTTAGAAACAGAAGAGTTTAGAATAACAAGCACAGTTGTCCTGTGTATTTATACTGCTACAAAAACTTTTGCACAAAGTTTCAACTTCAGCATATATTTAAATTTTGATTGGACAAATAAAGTAGATGAAAACTTTTATTAACACGCTCAGTGAAGGTTGTGCTTGTAGGAGTCATGCCTTGTGGTAAAGTCAAAGGTCTTCATAAAACTATAGTGAAGAGTCTCTTATAGTAAGTGTCTGCATGTGATAAATTGTTAAGTTTTAACTTACCAACATTCACTGATAGGACATAGAAGTAGAAAAAGGAGCTACTACTGCATGAAGAGACTTCCTGAATAAATGCTTCAGTTAGGGGTCAATCTGCGCACAACACATACACATTTTTGGAATGTTTAACAAACACATCAGGATTTGATTTGTGGCTTCAGTTGCAGGTTCTGCTGGGCACTTTTTGCTTGACAGAATTCCAGCATAGCTCACGTTCCTGGAGAGCTCAGCAATCCTCTCTGGCCTCTGTGTGCGTGTGTGTGTCCATCTGTCCATCCATCCATAAGGGCTCAGTGCTTGGATGTCAGAGTGAGCGTCGAGGAGACTCGGAAGATCTGGGGGAGCATGTTGCTAAGCTGATAAAACATTTCTTCAGAAATACTCTGTAAGAGGTAAAAAGGATAAAAAAAAGTTGCACTTACTATCATGAATGTTTTTAGTGTTTAGAAGTATTTTAAAACAGGGCCGTTGGGATGCTTGGCTAGCTCAGTCAACAGAGAAGAGATTTTAAAACACAGACCTGATTGCAGGCAGGGAGCACTACATGGGAAAGCCACCTTACATGATCCACGGGGTCACACAGCTGTGGACCGAGGCTGCTCTCCCAGCTCCATTCTCTGACAACTTGTTTCTGGCAAATAGTGAGATTTTTTTTTTTTTTTTGGTTTTTCGAGGTAGGGTCTCGCTCTAGCCCAGGCTGACCTGGAATTCGTTATGTAGTTTCAGGGTAGCCTCGAATTCACGGCGATCCTCCCACCAAGTGCTGGGACTAAAGGTGTATGACACCATGCCCAGAAAATAGTAAGTTTGAGTATTAGAAAACCTTACATAGCACCAGAATACAGAATTACTTTCTGCTAATGCCCTTCTTTATGTTCCCTCCATAATCTTTGTTTCAGAGTTGCGGAAACAAATCAAGAAGACAGTCATGTTTGGTTTGATGGTTAAAGATCCCTAGAGTGGTGGCTGCTGCCATCTCTAGCAGTTCACCAAGTGCTCTCACAGCTTTCAAGGACCCTTCACCGTGAAAACAGGAAGCTGTTAGCTCTTTGTGTTACACTGAAGAGCTGAGGGCAGTAGATTTGACCATCAGTAAGAAATGTTTTACAAGGCACTACATTGGGGTGAGATCTATTCAAACACACCTGTGGTACCAGAAATTGTACTGTCCTAGAAATTCCTCCATCCCATGAAGCCATTTCCATCATGAAACCTAGAACAGAACAAGAGTCTTCTGCATTAGGAGTTCTGGTCTTCTACCCTGCTGAGCACTCGATGAGATGGGCTAAATTTTCATTGTGTGGCCTCAGGCTTGGCCACAGGAAAGGCCGAGCCTTTGGACAGGTAAGTGCCTACACACTCCACTTTCCCATGATGCCAGACAGGTTGAACAGAGTTTTGTGAACATGCTCATAGGCCTAGTTGGCCTTTATAAAATGAAGTTAAAACTGGTTATAAAAACTTAACTACATTTGTGGCTCTATTGTTTTCTTTTAAGAAACTAGAATCAAGAACAAGCTAAAATCAGAGCAAAATATCAACAGCATCCAGTATCCTTACATTTCAGGAAGGCTGGACATTTGTTTGTGACTGGCAATAAAAGTACAGTCCATTATAAAATATCTGATTAACTATTTGCCTGAGGCACCTTGCAACAGAGGTAACTGACATTCCTCTGGTTTGCTCGACCTTCAAATTGGAAAGAGGCTTAGGTGTTCAAGGCAGGTTATGCTCACCTTTGACACACTTAAACACCAGCTCTGCTCTCCTTAAGCACCAGGGTATAGTCATTTCCTAAAAACACAAACAAAACAACTTTACTAGAAGATACAATCAGATCTTTATATAATGTTCAATGTCCCTAATTGTAAGCGCCTTTAACCACTGAGCCATCTCTTCAGCCTGAATGTCTTGATTTTGAATAGTCAGGTTAATTTATTAATCCCAACAGGATTTCTTCTGTTTTTTAAATATAAAGCTTCTAGCTGTTGAGGCTATACTTGTAAATGCAAACTAATCTAATTAGCCTAGTAAATATGATTTAAAAATGGGCATGTTTTTTAAGGTTTCTAGTTGATTTTAAAAAATTATTTGTGTGTGTGTGTGTGCACGCGCGCGCCTGCGTGCGTGCGTGCGTGCGTGCGTGCGTGCGTGTGTGTGTGTGTGTGTGTGTGTGTGTGTGTGTGTGAATGTGGTTGGGGAGGGTGCCAAGGTCTCTTGCTGCTGCAAACAAATGTCAGATGTGACACTTTTTTTGCATCTGGCTTTATACGGGTAGCTGGAGAATGGAACCTGGGCTAGTAGGCTTTGTAAGTGGTGAGCTATCCTCCTACCCTCCTGGATAATTAATTTTAAAGACAGCCAGTGGGCTGAGGAGATGGTGCAGCAGTTAAAAGCACTTATTTGCAAAGCCTGCTGACCCAAGTTCGAGTCCCCAGTATCCACATAAAGCCAGATGCACAAAGTGGCACATGCATCTGGAGAGGCTCTGGCATGTCCATTCTCTCCCTCCCTCTCTCTCTCCCCACCACTTACTCAAATAAATGAATGAATCACTAAATAAATTGAAGACAATTAGTGAAGGAACTTTGCTAACTACTCTCAAAATTAGCATAAGTGTATTGAATTGTACAATTGTATATGAATATATAACAAAATAAATGATTATTATATGTTACTACAAAACTAATGAAAATAAACAAATTTGCCTATTGCAGACATCTAACAGACTAGATGCATTCATCTTTTTTCTTTCTTTTTTTTTTTTTTTGGTTTTTCAAGGTAGGGTCTCACTCTAGCCCAGGCTGACCTGGAATTCACTATGTAGTCTCTGGGTGGCCTTGAACTCAAGGCAGTCCTCCTACCTCTGCCTCCCGAGTGCTGGGATTAAAGGTGTGCACCACCACGCCCAGCCCTTTTTCATTTTTTCTTTCCAATTATTGGCCAAATACATTCACAAGTACACTATAACTAATACCCTTTAATGTTTGTTTTGTTTTAAAGAATTGTTTTTTGTATGTGTGTGAGCACAAGCATGTGTATGGGTACACCAGGGTCTCTTGACACAGCAATCGAATTCCTGTCTGGCTTTATGTGGGTGGCTGGGGAATTGAACCTGGGTCAGCAGGCTTTGCAAGCAAGCACCTTTAACCACTAAGCTGTCTCCCCAGGCTCCAATATACTTTATGATGTTCCACAGTATTAGTGAGCATACCATTTTAAATTCTATTTCTTTTTGCTGTTGCCAGAATTATTTTTCCATTTTACAAATCTTTATACTTATAACTATAAAGCATGTTTGTCATTTCATTATGGTGTATCTCAAAGTTTCTGGGCTAAAAATCTTTTACACTTTCAAAAATTACCAAGGATTCCAGCAAGTTATTGTTTGTATGGATGAGAGCTCATCATATTTATTACATTATAAATTAAAACTGAGTGAGACCCTACCTCAAAAAAACAAAAAATATTAATTTCATTAAAAAATGATAAACCCATTACATGTTAACATAAAAACATTTTAATGGAAAAGAATTATATTTCCCTCCCAAAAAATTAGTGAGAAGAGGAATAATGTGTTCTTTAAAAACAGTCATTGATGGTGCTGGGGAGATGGCTCAGAGGTTAAAGGCACTTGCTTGCAAGGTCTGCCATCCCTGGGTCAGTTCCTCAGCCACCCAGGTAAATCGAATGGACATTCATCTGCAGCAGCAAGACACCCTGGTATGCCCATGCACAGACACAAACATGTGCAAATAAGTTAAGTCAAATGTTAAAAAGACTCATCGATTAGTCATGGTTCAGTCTGAATCTGAGAGTTCCAGTGCCAGTGTGGGTATGTCTGTCTCAACAGGGTGACCGTGGACGAAAGACTACAGCAGACAGGACTTAACAGACTACACAGAAAAGCAGTCAGTCCTGCCACTGCCCACAGAGCAGCACGCTTATCCATGAACACCACACTTTCTTGTGGTTTGTATGAGTGGTTAGTAGTGTGGCCCAGAACAAATATCTGTGAGACAAATGAAGAACTCCATAGTCTTCAGGATGACGTGAACTGACAAGGTTTCATCAATGCTGCTTCGAGGCCATATCAAGATACCAATTCATGATAAGACCCCATGACTATGAAGTGAAGCTATGGTCTAAAATGCTATTTAATTTTCAGATGACATACATCCTCAGATTCAGTTTATTTTAACTTGATGTTGCTTAGTAGTCTATGAATTTGTACAGAAACACTGGATAGCTGCATGACATGTTTGCTTCCGAATCTGTCTAATAACTACATAGAGGCTCCATCTTACCTATAAGTCAGATGCTTGCCCTTTTTTTTTTTTAATCCTGTCCTTTTTTTTCTCATTAAAATCAGCATCTAGTTGGGCATGGGGATATACACCTTTAATTCCATCACTGGTGAAGAATCCATTTTATAAAACTGACTCCATTTCATAAAACAGCCCATATATGAAAGAACAAAGAACCTCTCCTGGCTCACTCCCCCTCCCCTTCTGTGGGAGGTCCCAAGTCATAAAATGAAATGCAAATACCAGGCTCCAACTGGATAATCAATCAAAATTGTACAGATCAGGACAAAAGAACCAATGAAAATATGAAACGTCCTGTGGTCTGAGCTGTATTATAATTTTGTAGTTCTTGCCTATAAATACCTGAAGCTTTTGTTCCTCAGGGCTCTCTGGCACACATCGGTCCGGGAGCCCGTCTGTGCAGCCGAAAAAAAAAGAAAATCCTCTTGCTTTTGCATCTGCTGGTGTAGTTATTTGAGTTCTGGGGTACGCTCTCCCAAGGCCTTGGAGGTCTTTTCACTGGGGAGGCCAAAGTTCAAGGCCAGCCTGGGACTACAGAGTGAGTTCCAGATCAGCCTGAGCTAGAATGAGACCCAATCTCAAACAAACAAACAAACAAACAACAAAAAAACAGCCCCTAGACCACTGGAGTGACTCAAAACTTACCACAGTGCTGAGAAGCAAGAGTGGAGTGTTGAGCACTGAATGAGTCATCTCTACCACACCTCCTGAGGCTCAGGGACCATTGTGGAAGAGGTATAGTTCCTTTCCTCCGGGAGGGAGAGGTTTCACTTCGATTTTTCTTTCTTTTTTTTTTTT
>PVHP010037348.1:0-17418 GCA_004024765.1 Zapus hudsonius
AAAAAAAAAAAATCTCAAAAAAAAAAAAAGAACTACCAAATTTAACTTTGCAAATGATTATTTGCTGTAGATATTATCCAAATTACAGATAATAATACTGCTTCAGATAGGCTCGGTGGTTAAGGTAGATTGGCTATACTATAGAAAATTGCTTTTTGAGTTTAGAGCAGTTCTTCTCATAGGAGACCTTTTGGCTATTTTTTACATAACCTGACACTCATCTAAACACTGTAGCCAGAAACAATGGGTTACTTTATACCTAGAAAAATGAAGGTCCACTTTTGGTAAAATTCATATTCCCTTACAACCCTGTTAGTCCTATTCAAGTTCAGAAACAATAGTGTACTTTGGCAAAAATCTTTAGTTGTTCATATTATTTTTAGGTACTACACAGGCTGTGTACTCTATTGGTGTGGTACTTTATACATGGTTTATAATCAAATGATGCCTGTTTATGTCTATATAATGTTGGGATGTCAAGCAGCTGGATTGAAAATATAACTTCTATTTATTGCATTTTTATTTCTTTTAAAAAATCACCATTAGATGATGATTGCCTTACACTTCTATTCTAAGAAGTCACTATCTGTAATGCCTCTCTCAGGTAAATGATAGCCAAGATACAGGAAGAGTTGGTAGGTCTTCTTTGCTTTAGTCTTTTAAGGACCAAGAACACATCCTTACACTATTATGTTTCTTCTATTTTTCCAATGTGTATACAAAACTTTTATAAAGCAAATTATTCTGGGGCTGGGAAGATGGCTCAGTAGTTAAAGGCACTTGCTTGCAAAGCCTGCCAGCCCAGGTTCAGTTCCCAAGTGATTCATATAAGCAGGAAACAGAAAGTGGTGCAATCATCTCCTGTTCATTTGCAGCAGCAAGAGAACCTGGTATGCCTAGACATATGCACAAGTATACACACTCGCAAATAAAGTAAAATTTTAATGAAAGAAAAAATTATGCATAATATTTGTATTGTTGCTTTACTGCTTGAGCATTTGTATTATATGCCTGGTACCAACAAAATCCCTTCATTATAGCAAGGTATGGTGTTACACACCTTTAATCCCAGCACTTGGGAAGCAAAGGTGGGAGGATTGATAGGAATTTGAGGCCAGTTTGGGACTACAGAGTGAGTTCTAGGTCAGCCTGGGCTAGAGTGAGACCCTGCCTCCTCGAAAAAAACAAAAAGAAAAATCCCTTCAGTATTACATGCTACTACATAGAGCCATATGGAGGTCATTTTGATTAAATTTGTTACCTTTTTATTCCTACTACTTTTGGAAATGAAGAAAACATGGATACAATGAGAAAGTTGACTACCTTTAAAAAATTATATTCTAAAGCTTGGCATGGTGGTACATGTCTTTAATCCCAGCATTCAGAAGGCTGAGGTAGGAAGATCACCATGAGTTCATGGCCTCCATGGGCTTCAGAGTAAGTTATAGGTCAGTCTGGGCTAAAATGACATCCTGCTTCAAAACAAATACATACATACTTCTTTTCTTTGGTCCTTTTAAGTCATTGAGACAGTTTAAAGTGAAGTCCAAAGACATTTTTGTATTGACTATTGGGGATTAATTGGAGTACATTATTTTCTATACAAAACACTTCTCCAAATGTAGCATTTTAATAAAAGACTTTCAGAATCTCTGCCTGAGAACATTATTTTCATAGTGATAAGCTGCCATTTGCCTGTCTCGCTTTCCTATGTGGAATTTGTTCTGGTGTGCATGGCATGTAATGCTATCAAATTTCAATGTCAAAGTAGCTGTTGGCATTCACTGGGCTATTGTGCCAGATACTAAGAGACTTCAAGAAATAGAAAGGAAGACTTTTTACACTTTTTACAGCCATTTTCAAAGCTAGTATTTTTTGTTTAAAATAAAATGTATAGTAATATACAATAGATCATTTCCTAAACAAATAAAAATGTTTAAACCTCAGACCAAAATTGAGAAGCTAATAATGTATATGACCTTTAATCTTAGGTCTTCTCACTTTTTGTAAATTACTTTAAGCTTGCCTTGTATAATGTGTGCTTTCTGTATTTAGGTTGCTGCAAGCCTCGGGAAAGATCAGGTTACTTGATGTTGGCAGCTGCTTTAACCCATTTCTGAAATTTGAAGAATTTTTAACTGTTGGCATAGACATCGTACCTGCTGTAGAGGTATGTAGTTTTGTTTTCAGACTTGAATATTTTACAAATATATTCACAAAGGAAAAGTACTAGCTTTACATTTTTAAAATAGCAAAGATGTATTTCCTATTTAACAGCTAATTAATTATTTATATTTAAAACTAAACATATACTGTGAAAATTTTTGAACATTTTATTAACCAGTAGTTATGTGGCTATTAATACATTTTTTAAATATTTTTATGTATTTATTTGAGAGACAGAGAAAGAGGCAGAGAGAGAGAAAAAGAGGGGGAGAGAGAGAGAGAGAGAGAGAGAGAGAGAGAGAGAGAGAATGGGTGCTAGAGGCCACTGCCACTGCAAACAAAGTCTAGAGATGCCTGTGCCAGTTTGTGCATCTGGCTTTATGTGGGCACTGGGAAATTGAACCTGGGTGACCCCACTTTGAAAGAAATTGCCTTTAATCACTGAGTCATCTTTCCAGCCCCCCACTAACATATTTTCTTTGTTTTGCTTTAAATTATCTAACTTGCCATAATCTGGCACTACAACATAGTAAAATTATTGCAGTTAAGAAACTTAAGAAGGTGCTGTACCCACTCCCACCTTCTCATGGGCAGGAGCTCTCTGTTCTCTCTCTCTCTCTCTCTCTCTCTCTCTCTCTCTCTCTCTCTCTCTCCTTTCTCTTAAGCACTTTAAGTTCTATATGTAATCTAATAAATATCTCTAAAACTTGAGAACAAAAAAAGAAAGAAATTTCAGTAAATTACAAAGATTTCCAGGTAGTTGTAGTGCTTGGGTTTCACATTTTGTTTGTTTTTTTCTCAATATATCTCTTCCTGAAATGTGCCATATTATAGAGCCACTATGTTAAGCAAAAAATTACTCAGTTTGTTCTTGAGTAGGTAAAACTTCTAACTTTGCATAGATGGCTGACTCTACTTAGAGTTGTGACAGTAAGGATCATTTGGCACGTGGTCTGGAACAGTACTGGTCCTCGACAAATGATATCTTTCCATTTGAGAACTTCCATGAGTCATTTGCTGTAAAACTGTCCCTTCAGTTCATTGATGCAGGACCATCCTAAAGATTGTTTGGTCTCATTCATAAGATGCCAGACATTTGTGTTTAGGATGTTTTTAAAGATAGATCAGTTCCAGGACAGATTTTATATTAGCAAAGAATTAGGTACTTTTTTCCCCAGAATAACTTCTCATAATGTATGCTATTCTACATTTAATATTACTCCAGCCATGAGAGAATTTTTACCAATTGTTTTTTTGTTCCGCTTTTTATTTGTAGTTCTGATTGAACTAAAAACCTCACACATGCTAAAGATGTGCTTTCCCACTAATCAATGTCTCCCACCTACAGACTGTGTTTTTATTGTTAAAAAGAGAATATGGATTACTGTATAAACTTCTTGCAAAAAAGATTCTCCTTCCCCAACACACACACACACACACACACATTATACTCCTAGCACCTGGAAGATTAGCTGGTACATTATTTTCCAAAAGAATGGAATACCTCTTTTAAGCTAGGTTTGATTTTCTTACCATCTCTCATAGTCTCTTTAGTTTGTTTTCTTATCTGTATAATGAGGTTAATAATGGACCCTATTTCACAAGGTGTTACATTTTCTTAAGAAAAACATTATAACAGAATAGCAGTATATTAGTTGTTCTAAAGTTTGTGCTAAAGAAATGTTTGCTTTTATTTTTCAAAAGTTCTTGTGCAAAGGTTCCCAGATCATCTGGATCTTTTAATTATATTATTTTGATAATTGTCTAGATTTAATATGTCCAAGTAACATTAAGGAATAAGAAAAATGCTATAACCATTATTATCTTAATTTGTAAATACAAATACTTGTTCTGCTATAAAGTAAGTATTCTCAATTTATCATTTCAATAACTGCTATATGGGAGTGTAGTTCTAAGTTGCAAATGGCTTTCTACATAGATTCTACTCCCTTCCTGTAAGACATATTAGAGATGTGGTGGTGCTGCCTGAAATCCCAATACTTGAGAAGTGGAGACAGAAAGATTAGAAGGTCAAGGTCATTTATTTATAGACAAGTTTATAAATTTTCAGCTGTATTGTTATTTGCCTAGAAGGCAAATAAATTGCTCTATGTAAGATAGTTCAGTGGTATAATCAGATTTTAATAGTTCATAATCCTTTAGCCAATTTGAAAACAAAGAGAAAGAATTATTTCAAGCTGAAAAACACACCAGATTTGCTGTCTCCCTATGCAAAGCAACTACAAAGTGGACAAAATATATAAACCAGCTCACATTAGATTGGGTATCATGTAATGAAGGGACAGTGATCCTCTATAATTATACCAGCATATTGCCTGGAGAGAGTGTCCAGGTGAGGGGGGAACCCCAGCAGAGTTGAGCTGAATCCATGTGCTATAGAGATGGAATAGAGTTCTGGAGACTAAGGTAGCTATAGTTTGTAAGGCAGAGTACCAAAAATGAGCAAGCTGCAAAGAAAAAAAACTCCAGGAATCTGAAATGAGTCTCACTTGAGTACTCAGCTGAATACTGATTGGAAGATATATATGAGCAAAGTACATGAGACTGGAAGAAGACTGCCTGAAAGAACTAGGCATTGCAGTGCCCAGAACTCAAGCAGGATGGAAATGAGTAGTACCTGCTCCTACCAGCCACACTGTAAAACTCAGGAGTCATAAGACATAGGAGGAATACACAGAATGGTCATTTCTCAGTAGTGGAAATAAATAAGGTATGGACTGAGCACTGCTTTAATTTCACCTAACATTTTAACAAAAAAAACAAAAAAGAAAGAAAAAGAAGCACCCAACCTTAGTGTCACCAAGTATCTCAATGTCATATCAGAACAAAGCCACAACCATGAAGAAACTGCTCACCAGTCGTGAAAGAAGCACATCACACAATACTGCATTATTCTCCTGAGAGATTTCAACACCCTTGTTATGCTTAGGGAGTCAGACATTAGTGTTTACCTGTTAACAGTGCTACATGATGAGTGCTACATGATGAGGGAACCAATTTTCATCTAATTTTAAAAATGCTTTATTTCTAAGCTCTCTGTCACTGTAACACGTGGTTTATATTTATTAGCTCACAGTTGTAGTGTTCCAGTCCCACTAAAGGACACATTTGAGCCAAACACACAATGACAAGAATTCATGCAGAACAAAACCACTCACTTAATACCAGGATTTAGGAGGAAGGAGGAAATCTCTAGGTCCCACAATACTTTTCCATTGTTTTCTGCTGTTGCTTAAATCTGTAATGGCCTTATAGGTTCATGTGTTTGAGCAGCTGGTAGCACTATTTGGGGAGGTTCTGGGGCCTAGGTGACAGAGGTTGGTCAATGAAGAATGATCTTTAAGGCTTGTAACATAGCCTTCTATCTGGAACTGTTTTCTTCTTCTGGATCCTGCTGCATGCAATGAGGGGAGCTTTGTAACATGCTCCCACTGCCACCAAGCTGCTGCCCTCTGAAACTGTGAGCCAAAACCTTTCTGTTGTTTCTGTCAGGTAATTTGTATGGCAGACTATGCTGCCAATGTCCCGGAAGCTCTTCCACCCCCTAGCACCATGGATGTGCCACTCCAGGAAGCAAGCCTTTGCCACCTTGACCTTCGGGGAACACTAGAAATACAAATTAGCACATCCTTATTTTATTCACTGTTCTTCGTATAAATTGTAATATCCAGTAAATTATTATTTGTTGGACTTAGTCATTTGATAGAGTTTTTTGTTTATTTGTTTTTGTTTTTCGAGGTAGAGTCTTGCTCTAGCCCAGGCTGACCTGGAATTCACTATGTAGTCTCAGGGTGGCCTCTAACTCACAGTAATCCTCCTACTTCTTGCCTCCCAAGTGCTGGTATTAAAGATGTGCACCACCACACCCAGCCTTGATAGAGTTAATTAAATTTAATATATATTTTTAATCTAGGAATTAAGTTTTAATACAGTAAAAATTTTAATATTACTTTTGAAATGATTGGAGTTAAAATGCCATGTTAGTGACCTTAAATCTGTTGGTCTCATTCTGCTTTTATAAAATTTATAATGCCTTTTTCATTACGGTGTTCATCACCTTTTTATCACTGAGGCAAAATACCTAAGAAAGTCAAGTTTAGGTGGAAAGGTTTATTTTGGTTGAGGGTGTCAGGTTGTAGTCCATATGAGTTGGACTCTCTGGTTTTAGGCCTGAGGCAAGGCAGAATGTCATGATGGGAGGGGGTGAGAGGTAGGGAGGGGAGAATAGAAAAAATATAAAGACACAAATGCATAAATGAATGTAGATTAATATAAACATAGATGATAAATATATTTTTTCTCAAGGGCAAGCCTGGCTGACCCATTTCATTTCCTTCAATTAGGCCTCACCTTCTGCCTTTAAAAAAATAATTTTATTTAATTTGCAAACAGAGAGAGAGACAGAAAGAATGGGCATGCTAGGGCCTCCAGCCACTGCAAATGGATTCCAGATGCATGTGCTACTTTGTGCATCTGGCTTTATGTGGGTACTGGAGAATCAAAGTTGGGTAATTAGGCTTTGCTGGCAAGCCTTAACATCTGAGCCATCTCTCCAGCTCAGTTTCCTGCATTTTTATCACCTTTTAATAGTCTACTCAACTCTGTATCAGTCAGTGGATATTTAATTTATTGATAAGGCTAGATTCCTCATGTTGCATTCCACCTACCTCCTGAGAACGTGAACCCTTTCTCACCCAGAAATAACCCTCTTTGACAAACATTTTTATTAGTTATTTTATATTAGCCTGTTTTATGCATCTAGTTATTAATTGTAAATTTGACTAAGATCTGATTGTAAGTTCTTATCCACATTAAATTTCAAATAATCATAAGATTTTTTTAATTTTTAAAATATTTTTTTTAAATTTAATTAAATTTTTTTTATTTCAAAGTATGTATGCTCTACATTATTTTGCCCATCCAGGTACTAACCAGAACCAACCCTACCTAGCTTCCAAGAACAGATGAGATCAGGTGCATTCTGGGTGGTATGGCTATAGAACATTATTTCTGATTACAAGATACTAGCATGAAAATTTTTGTGGAAAGAGAGAACGTATAAAATGATGACTAGAAATTTTCTGGACAATTACTACTCAGATTTTTATGCGTATAAATTTTGGTTGAGAGGTTGAGAATGGGATATAGTGGCACATGTGTATAACCCTAGCACTTAGGAGATGAAGAAAGGAGGATCAGGAGCTAAAGTCCTCATCAAGTTTGAGGACAGCCTGGACTAATGAGACATTGTCTCAAAAAACTAAGAAACAGTTGAAAAATCTGTTCAGATTTATCCTTGAAGGAAAGGTACATAACCAATGCTAGGATTATTCATAAAATCTATGAACCTTGAAATATTTTGACATAAAATCTATATATGAAGGTGGAAGCATTTTGAAATTGTATTTTTATTTCTTTGTTACTCTTTTTATAAGTTAAGTTCTAGCCTCCTGAGTACTGGGATTAAAAGGCGGGTACCAACATACTTCTTAAAATTCTTGATGTGCATGTACCCACATACCCCTTAATATTCTGTTTTTTTTTTTCTTTCTACAGAGTGTTTACAAGTGTGACTTCCTGAACTTACAGCTTCAGCAACCACTGCAGCTTGCACAAGATGCCATAGATGCATTTTTGAAGCAGCTGAAAAATCCTATTGATTCTCTACCCGGAGAGCTTTTCCATGTGGTTGTTTTCTCTCTCCTCCTTTCCTATTTTCCATCACCCTATCAGCGATGGATTTGCTGCAAGAAAGCCCATGAACTGTTAGTGTTAAATGGTTTATTACTCATCATCACACCTGATTCCTCACATCAGAACCGTCATGCTATGATGATGAAAAGCTGGAAGATTGCTATCGAGTCCCTGGGCTTTAAACGCTTCAAGTATTCAAAATTTTCTCATATGCATCTGATGGCATTTAGGAAAATCTCCCTGAAAACCACAAGTGACTTAGTTAGTAGGAACTATCCAGGGATGTTGTATATTCCTCAAGATTTCAACAGTGTAGAAGAAGAGGAATATGCTAACCCTTCCTGCTATGTCCGATCAGATGCAGAAGATGAACAACTCGCCTATGGTTTCACAGAGCTCCCTGACGCTCCATATGACTCAGACTCTGGGGAAAGTCAAACCAGCTCAATTCCCTTCTATGAACTAGAGGATCCTATTTTACTTTTAAGTTAGTATATAAGCAAAAAGCCCTTTCATTCTAGACTAATAACTTACACTAATTGGAAATACTAACATGAATGAACTTAAAACCTGGTTTGCATTGAAGAAATGCAAACTTTTACAGAGTTTGCTATTTTTTTTCTACTTCTGGGTTTCAAAATTTATTCTTCTATAGGAAGCTTAAAAGTTTCATGTAGAGTGACTTCTGTTATAGCAGAAACCACTGTTACTTAGCATTTCACATGAAGATAGAAAGGTACCTTTTTTCTCTGTAGTGAAGTGAAATGAAGCATAATTTACTATATATTTTCCTTTACAGTTGTTCAGTGTTGACTTTAAACCATTGTGTTGAGGAACTTTAAGATATGTAGAAAGCTGTAGATTGCACTTTGATGACTCACAATTTAAATATTTCACGAAATAGATTGGTTTAGTTGTTTTGTGATGCACTTATCTTTTTCTTTAAATTGTTACGTGTTACAGAAAGACATTTTCTGTTCAGTTTCATCTGATGTTCCCATATATCCTGAACTTTTAAAGTTGGTGATAACTCTTTTTCCTTTTTTCTTACGAATCTCATTTGGCAACATGGGGCATTGGGCAAGGTTTCTCCCAAGTATGCATTCTTATTTCATTAGCAAAGTACAGTAAACACTATTGCCAAAGTAGTTCTTTCATAACTTGTTGAGTTTGGCCTTGGTGTAAGTATATTTACCTGTGAAAGTTCATGTTTACTTTTTAAAATTCAGATTTCATATACAAAATTTCCTATAAGAAACAATGTATACTACTCAATACTGACCAATCCCTTTGTGAAAGAATTTGCACTTGTAAAAGAGTTTATGTTCTGTTGAGACCAACTTTAATAGGGTCCTTGCTTTTCCATTCAGGAGGTGTGCACTACAAGTTTGGAATTATATTAAACTTTTTTACAATTAACCTACTGATAACCTAATGAAATGATCTTGGCCTTTCAGTATCCTACCTTCTTTTCTTTCACTTGTCTAAACCATTAGTTGGCTGTGGGAATTTTCCCTTTCCACATTGATATGCCTTTCTGTGTTTCTGAATCAGAAGCAAACGATTAAGGAGAGTATATGTCCAAACAAGACAAGTTTAAACAGCTAAGAACATTTGTCGACATTGTCTTGTCAGCCAGCAATTGTCATGTAAACTATCATTTTTTAAGAGTGCCACTGTGTGGATTTTTTTCAAGTGGTTATTACATTAAAATTACCTCATACTGAGGTTTTGCACTGAAATATCACAGTTTCAGATTTCATGGTTAGTGTGTGTATGTGTGTGTGAGAGAGACAGAGAGGGAGATTAAAGGAAACTTGCATTTTCAATTGTTCTTAAATTTCATAAACTGCACTTCTTTTACTCTGTTAGAAATGATGTTTTGTGCTTTTTGTGAATTGCTATCGTTAATTTTGAATGTCAAATTTTATTTAGAAATCCAAAATTTATCCTTTAAGATGTAAGTATTGAGTATGTGTATCCAATATTTTGAATTAAATTTTACACACTAAATTAATGAAAGTAACAAAACTATAATTAACCCCCCCCCAAAAAAAGCTGTTTAAATGCAATAAATACAGTTGTTCAAATATACCATCAATAACCTGAAATGACTCATTTACTTTCAAAAGCATACAGTCCTGTACCAATAAAGATAGATTTCTGTTTCTAGTTAGGCACTACAGGATCATGTCTTGTTGCTCCCTTAAAAGAGAAAAGGAAAAGACTGAAAGCACGCCGTGTTCAGGATAATACAAAACTATTTTGATGGTATCACTCTTACCATACTGGCCTTTTTGTTTGTCTGTCTTTTTGTTTGGGGGAATTTTTTTTTAATTATTTGACTAATTTCATTCCTAAGAGCAAAGGAAACAATGCACTCAATGAAAATGCTTTGAAAGTAAATGAAAAAAAAACAGTGCTGTTGGAAGGTTGGTCGAAGGATGACCTTTGAGACAGCTTTGTGTTACAGCTAAAATGTTGGTGCTATCAATTCTTCTGACTGTTTACAGATGTTGATTCTGCTTATGCTCCAAAGTGCGCATGATGTATTTGAAGTAGTACTTTAAAAAAATCTCTTTATAAACATACTACCACTTAGTAGAAAATTTTGTTTGAATTTGTATCATTGTAAATTCAGCTTATTCAAATTAGATCGACATAGAACTTACACCAGTAATATTCCTCGGAGGCTGTCTCAGTATGTAAGTGTGCAAGCAGCTTGACTTGAGGCCAGATTGTGTAATGACAAATAAACTTTAACAAGTCCTCTTCTTACTGTATGAGTACTGGAAATACTATTCATTTGGATATAAATAAGGGGCCTCCTGTCACAGTCAAAGCAATTTCTCCAAAAAGAATTTCTTGTCTCAAGAACCAGTGATAATCATGTAGTTAGATCTTCAGGTTCATGAACAGATCACGAGGTTGCCAAGAGGTGGGAGGTAGCATACCTGAAAATGTATGTTTGTGTTGTATTTTTTCACATTTTGTGAACAAAGCACATTTATTAAAAATTTTAAATTTTCTAATATTCTTTGTCTATTGCTTATAAATGTCATTTTGTGGATTTTGCTATATCTCACTAAAAAACTTAAGATTTGATTTTGGGTGTTTTTTTTTTAAATTTCACTCATTTATTTTCTTGAAAAAGAGAATTCACCAGGGCCTCCTACTATTGCAACAAAGATCCAGATTCATGTGCTACTTCTTGCACCTGGCTTTATGAGGGTACTGGGGACTTGAACCCTGGGTCAGCAGGCTTTGCAAGCAAGCACCTTTAACTGCTGAGCCATCTCTCCAGTCCAACTTTCAGAATTTTGCAACTACATGTCATCTAATCAAATACCTTAATTTTATAAATTCATCCCCTGAGATCCTGAAAACTTGAGTGATGTCCCCATTTTCTAGCTCTGCTGTGTTTATGACAGACCAGCATAAATCCCAATTCACTATATCACCCCGATATACATAATGATGTATTTAACAGTTAATAGAGTTAAGTGTATCTGTTCTTTCAGGGCAGCACTCAGTACTATGTAAGATTTTACATTATTGGACAGTTGTTTGTATCCCACCATATGAATATGTTGGGGTTATCAAAATTCCCTGCTTTCTTGAACCTTATGATATAATAGAAAATATGAACATTCCTTATGTAGTATTTGTATCTAGAAATGATTGTCTGCTGTGTTACAGCATTGCCTATGCTGAATGCCCCCCAACACTTTTTCATGGAAATTGAACAGGAGATAAACAGAAAAGGGTACACAAACACACACAAAAAAAAGTTTAGCAAATTGAAAACACATTGTGCATGACTAGATTGTATTGTTGATGTCATAAAAGGAAGGCAAAGGTACAGTTGGGCATTTGTTTCATTTTCCGCACTTTTCTGAGCACAGTGTAGCAGTGATATTCCTCAGTAAAAACCCACTGGTCTAAAGATTTAATCATAAGACAATGAATGAGCATAGCATGTGCAATGCCCTAGTTCAGTCACCCCCCCCCCAGCTAAAAAAAATTGATTTCAAGGTATTATAAATTGTTAGATAACAAAAATTGAAAACATATTACTCAAATAATACAAAGGTTTACTTGGAACAATGATTTGATTTTTTTTCAATAGTTTTGTTATAACCTCCATAATAGTCACTAATAAAAATACATATTTATGATAAATGTAACATGGATCCCTGGAAATATTAATGTTAGCCTATACTTAATATGCAATACAAAGAACAGCTGTGCTACACTGCCAGTGACTGCAATATTTAAGGACCTTTACATGTTACAGAAGAGAGAAATACAAATGTCAACAAATGAAGTTTTTCGTTTACCTTAAGCTTTGAATATATCCTAAACTTGGTTCATGGGGTCAGTAGTTCACATGTGTGTGTGTGTGTGTGTGTGTGTGTGTGTGTGTGTGTGTGTGTGTGTGTGTGTGGCTAGCCTCAAATTCTCAACAATCCTCCTGCTTCAGCCTCCCAAGTGCTGATATTCAGCGCATGAGCCACCATGCCTGCATGCCTGGCTTATTATTTAAAAAGATTCTTGGGGCTGGGGAGATAGCTCAGGCTTCCATGCAAATCCCGCTGAGCCAAGTTCAATTCCCCATGTAAAGCAGGATGAGCATTTGTTTGCAAGCACATTTACCCATATACAAATAAATAATTTTAAAAGTAAAATGAGATTTTTTTATTTCATGCAACAAGAATGATTATTCAGTAAAGTGAAGTGCATTTTCATTTTTCCTTTTGTGTTTTGTGTGTGTGTGTGCATGCACGTGACCCCACCTTGGAGCCTCTTGCCACTACAGATGAACTACCAGAGCCTTGCACTACTTTTTGCATCCAGCAATAGTATAAAGCACACTTTTTTTGCAATAGTTTAAAACACATTTTATTAATGTTCTTAGTTTTAAATGATCATTAACTACATTTCCTCATACACCTTAACAGTGAGTAATGTCAGGTCCTTTGTACTGTCTAATGTAGTACACATGCAATGTTTTTATGTTAAAATGACTACCAAAATTAGGTCATAGGCATTGACTGCAAATTTCATGTCAGTCATCGCAAAAGTATAAAACAAATGTGTTAATACCATTGGAGTGAGTGCCTATTTATCCTATCAAAAATGTAGGGAGCATTCCTACATTCTGGCCTGTTTTCTACTGTTTAAAGAGAATGGACAGGAAAATATACTTGCATCCTTATTGAATATGCATTGTGTAACTTCTGAATTCAGTCATAACCCAGTACATCATTTGGTAGTGTCCTAACATGAGCACTTTTCCTGCAGCCCTTTAAGCTAATACAGTGAACAATCTGTTGAGAAGTGATTTATCAGAATAGAGGAAATACCTATGAAGCTATTACAGAATCCACATTTAAGTCATTTACATTTCCTTTCCATCCTAGACCTGCAAATCTTTATTTATTCTTCTATGCAGTTAATTCTTCTCTTTAGGTATGCCTGTCATTTTCTCTTTCAAGGAAAAGAATATAGGCGTTGTGGTCAGTATTAGTTTAGTTCTCCCTCATACTCCAGCAATACATCTCTGGGTAAGTTTCAGAGAGAGATGAAAGTATGATGGAATAATAAAAGTCTGTAAATCCAGGTCAGCCTGGACTAGAGCAAGACCCTACCTCAAAAAACAAAACAAAACAAAAAAAAAGTCTGTAAAAAGCAATCATAGGGATGGAAAGATAGTTCAATGATAAGAGCTTTGGTTTGTTTTTTTTTAAGTCATATATTTAAGACTTAAATATATATATATATATATATATATACTTATATATATATTTATTGTCCATAATGAGTTACATTATTCAGTGGGCAAGAGCTTTGGTTTTAAGCATGAGGGATGGAAAGATAGTTCAATGATAAGCGCTTTGGTGTTTTTTTTAAGTCATATATTTAAGACTTAAATATATATATTTATTTATATATATATTTATTTATTTATTGTCCATAATGAGTTACATTATTCAGTGGGCAAGAGCTTTGGTTTTAAGCATGAGTTTCCAGGTCCGGATCTTTAGAACCCATGTAAAACCAGACCCTCTAGTACTGATGTAATCCTAGCTTGAGCTTAGTGAGGGAGGGTAGGAGAATTTCCCAGAAGCTAACCTGGTAAATGCAGAGAATAAACAACTGAGAGACCCTGCTTCAAACAAAGTGAAAGGCTGGTCTGACCCAAAATCCTCTAACCTACACATGAATGAACGCCCTGGAATGTAAATGCTGCACTCAACATGAACACACCAGAAGAAAAACAATCTCAGGTTTCATATTGCCACAGGCTTTTTTGTCACTAGAAATCCAAGAGATGTTATTTCCCAATGCCAGACAAGCATGAAACAACCCCTGAAAATCAAGTAAATAGGTGATTTCTGAGCAGAGGATGGGTTAGGCAGGCTAAATCCTTGGAGCCTGCCTGCAAAAAAGGAAATACTTATGAAACACTGATACGTGAAGACCTAATGGCTACCTGTAAAAGCTTTAGACTTGCGGACCCAGCTGTGCCACGCGCACAAATGAAGTGTCAGAGAGCAGGTTGCCCAGGCAGCCTTAGAACCTGGAAATCTGAAAGATACTATTTTTACAAAGTGGGGAGGGGGAGGAAAAGTGTTGGTCTGGACGTTATAATTTTCAAAGTATGAAGGGTGGGAGGGGGTGCTGGAGATTGGTGCCAGCTAGAATGAAGAAATACAAGATGGAGTTTGGATGCCATCAAGCCGTCTTTTCAGTTTTACTTAGGACATCCACTAAACTATTGGCATCAATTTTATATTTCAAAAAGTTCAAATCTTTTAAGAAGCGAATCATTTTCTACATAAAGTCCTTCAAATGTGTGAAACAATCTTTTAGCATCATTGGTGAAAAGGTAGTATAAAAGACAAATGGATAATAATTGGATTAACCTCATTTCTCACCCAATATGAAGCATGGCATTCAAACCAGGCCCTGTGTCATTGTGACATTATTGTAGGTTGTATACAGTTTTCTTGGAATGAGTCAGTTTTCACTATAAGACTTTGCTGCCACCTTTTATAACAGTGAGGACTATATTCCATCCAAAGACTTAAAAGCAAAAGACCAATGTTCTAAATTTGGATACAGAAGAGCCTCCACCTAGATTTAACTCAGGACTGTATGATTTCAGCGGTCACGTTCGGAGGACAAGATGGCTGAACAGAGGTGCCAAGCATTCACCTCCTCCAAGAATCAAAGCAGCTGATGAATAGATGCATTGGGGGTGAGGGAGATGCAATGGAAGAATACTGGAAATTAGCAAAAGAGGGAATAAAGTCTTACAGCATTCAGAGACCTGGGGCAAGAACTTGGCAAGAAGTCCAGAATCTATACTGGGGATAGAGTGGACTAAGTGGGATCAGGGGAAGGGATGGAGGAGGAGAGGTGGGAAGAGGGTTAATCAAAATATAAGATATAAGTTATGAATAATCCATATAGAAATCTGCTTTTCAAGCCAGTAATATGATAAAATAGAGTTTGAGAAGAAGTGTCCTATGGAGGTGGATAACAGTTCACCCAGAAACCATAGATTATTGTTGGAAAATTTCAGTGCCAGGGGTAGGATACCTTCCAGGGAAGCCCCTGCTGCTTCCAAAACTTTACAGGCCATAGCCAAGGCTCTTGGTTGCCCACCAGCACTAGATGGCAATACATATTGCAAATACTTCACATGCTTGGGCTGCAGGTAACAGAAGTCAAGCTGGAGCTGAGCTGGAAACCACATCCCTGTTGACTAGCTGTCCGAATGCTGGAAGAGTTATGCAGCCATGTGGGAACCACCGACATTGTTAACCAGCAGTGGACCCTGCAAGCCTTATGGTGGTACATTTACACGATGGAATTTTACTCAGCAGAAAGGAAAATTGACATACCAAAATTTAGAGAAAAATGGTCTGACTTGGAGAAGATCTTAGTAAATGAATTCTCAAACCAACCCAGAGTCAAAGGCTGCATATTCTCCCTCATATGTGGTTCCTTACCAGGTCAACCAATGCAAACCAATTGGGAGTAGTGAGAGTTTGTGAAAGAGGTAAGGAATGGGGTGGGGGGATGACTTAATCATTAAGCTAAACCAATAATGATTTGAAATCATAAAATCCTTACTTGCATACTGTAACCTATTGAGCAAGAAGTGAGTCATCTCTATCACACCCTCCAAGGTTTTTTAAGAGCCAAAGGAAGGGTAGGACTGCTTACAATTTTGTCTTCCAGACACAAAGTGGCTTTGATATTCCTGACCTCACAGTGCCCAACTACACAAGACCTTCATAATAGGAGAAAAATTAACATCAAAATAGAAGAGATTAATTGGAAAGAAGAAGGAATGCAATGGAGGGTGGATTTGGAAGGAGGGAACTGGGAGTGGTAGGAGAAAATTATCATTTTTTTAAATTTATTTTCAAGCAGAGAAATACAGAGAGAGAGAGGGAGAGAGAGTGCACCAGGGCCACCACTTGTGGGTCTGGCATATATATGTGGGTGCTGGGGAATTGAACCTGGGGCCTTAGGCACTGGAGGCAAGTGCCTTAACCGCCGAACCATCTCTCCAGCCCTCATGGTTTATTTTCTATACTTATAGAAGTTGTCAATAAATTTTTTTAATAATCTAGCCAACTCAGGAAAGTGTATCTCATTTAACCTATGCTCATCTCACGCTCCAAAGGAGATTGTTTGTATTTTTCAGAAGGTGCCGAGAGAGCTGTGGCTCTTCCCTACCCTTACCCTACCATTGAGCCACAGGTCGATAGTAGTCTTCCTGGCAAGAGATGCGCCACCCCAGACCTACCGTGGAGGATCCACAGGGAACCCGACAGGCAGCGATGGGATAAGAAGAGACCTATAACCACAGCCAATCAGCCAATCAGTCAATCCAGGATGAATCAGCGAAACAGACACCAACGATTTTAAACACAACCTCAAGCAGAAGCGCAGAGGCCCCTAAGGCCTCAACAACAAAGCAGCCTTAATACTCACCGCCATAACCCAGGGAACTGAGCAGAAGAGGGAGCAGAAAGATTGTAAGAGACATGGTGGGGGAGAATATCCAGAGACATTGCCCCCTCAGTAACAACATACAAAGAGGGGTGGAACCGGGTTGACTCCTAGGCTGCTCACAACCCCCTACCCCATGGACTGATCCAGACTGCCCACGGAAGAGGATATCCTACTGACCGGGGACAGGGAAGAGGGAAATAGGGGAACTGGAGACATCAACACATTATTCCCTTATTAAGTGTATCTAATTATCCATAATTTAAAAAATAAATAAATGAAAAAGTCCAGATTCTGGGTCTGGAGATACTGCTCAGTAGTTAAGGTGCTTGCCTTCAAAGCCAGGAACCAGGTTCCATTTCCCAGTCCCCAGGTAAAGCCAGATGCACAAAGTGGCACATGCATCTGGAGTTAGTTTGCAGTGTCTAGAGGCCCTGGTGTTCTCTCTCTCTCTCTCTCTCTCTCTCTCTCTCTCTCTCTCTCTCTCTCTCTCTCTCTCTCTCT
>PVHP010037349.1:0-17432 GCA_004024765.1 Zapus hudsonius
AGAGAGAGAGAGAGAGAGAGAGAGAGAGAGAGAGAGAGAGAGGGAGAGAATGGGCACACGAGGGCTCTAGCCCACTGCAAACAAACTCCAAGTGCATTCACCACTATGTGCATCTGGCTTCACATGGGTACTGGGGAATCAAACCTGGGTCCTTAGGCTTTTCAGGCAAGGGCCTTAACCACTAAACCATCTCTCCAGCCCTAAACACACTTTTGAAATGAGAGATATAATTTTTATGTTTATGTGCTTCAATTAACTATAAAGAAAAGCAATCAGAGAAACAAGTTGACAAGACTTGGCTCTATTATCATGGAAAGGAAGTCCGCTTAGAGCCTACTTGCATTCGTGGGATACCTGGGAATCACCACAGAAGAACTTGTGCCCATGAGCGACAGCTGAAGAGAACAGAACCGTGTATTCAAACGTTCAGCCCCATTCAGAAAGGAACATGTTGGGGGCAGTAATAATCCTCTGCTGTGCTGAGCTCAAGAATAAACGTGATCATCGACTTCCATATCCTTGGGCAAATCTTTCTCCATTCAGATCAATTTGAGTGGCCTTCCCAGCATTAACACTCACAACAGGATTGGTGCATAAGAAGCTCTTTATTCATGTGTTTTTATACATGGATGTTTATTCATATGTTTTATACATATGTTTATACATGGATGTTTTTATACAGGGAAAGAGAATATCCTCAAATAAATGACCAGTGCAAGAAAATACTTAACTTGGCGCAGGTGTCTTTGGATACAGGAGACTTAGCCCCATGCACACAACTGAGTGGCCTTTTGTTAGGATTTGTCTTACCATGTATGCACATCTTTCCTACCAAGTTGTCACTAAAAAGTAACGAAGATGAAAATGTAATGCTCCAAAAAAGACAAGAAAAATAGATCTGTTTTGTACTTCTGTCCAAGTCATGCATTAAATGTCCTTAAAATTAGCCCTGTCCCTCTCCACAGTTTAGTGTCAGCTAATTCTGAGTTGTCAGTCCCACACTTTCACATTATAAATAGATTCAACTTCAGTGTGTGGAATTTCTATTTAGAAAAGGATTCCATTTCAAAGAGAGCTAAGAAAGGCGTGGTAAGCAAGCAGAGCAGACAGGACAGCAGCCTTACTGGAGATTACAAGTCCATCCACCTGAAAGAGCAGATGGCCCTGCTGGACAGCTGCAGGAAGGCAGGGAAACAGCACAAGAACAATTATTTTCTGTCCTAAGTGAAGCCAACAAATCAAGGAAACAGTACTTACATTTTTCTTCTACCACTTTAGATTCCCCCCCCACCAAGGAAATTTTAGATAAAGTTATGATGACACATAAGCCCAGCAGTTTCTGTTAAGATTCTACTATCAATATTTGATTTCAGAATATTTGGATAACTCTGCCTTCACTTTCCTCACTACATCACTCTTCCTAACAGGGAAGAAACTGTCCTATGTTGGACTAACATAATCATAAGAGGAATGAAACTCATTTCTTATACTAGACTGCAGAGGTGAGAAAACTCACTCCTTCCTCCAATCATTTTTATTAAGTGCAATGACTTTAAAAAGTGAGAATAATAGATTTGCTTCTATAGCAAATATAATGTGTACATGCATACGCATAAAAATGAAGAACAGATATGGTCATTTTTTATATTCATTATCTTCATAGCGCTATTTTATACCACAAAATATCATACAAAACATCTTATATCAGAATTCCTGCATGTTAAATAAACTCCCCATTATACTAGTTTGGTTTGTATTATGTTAATATAAATCCTCAAAACATGCCAAATCTTTTCTCTACCTTGTCATATGTTCCTGAATTTAAGACAAGAGCTAATAACTATTTTTATTTTAAAATGTGGGATCTTTTTGAAAATTATGAATTAACTTCTTTAAATTATTAACAGCTAATAACAGTTGCCATACCTAAAAAAACTTTTCTAAAGTATTGCTTTCTGAAGAATCTAAGTCATAAAAAGTATAATATTGTTAACTGTAAGCCAGTACATGACAAATATCAAGTTATGAATGCCATTAAGATTTTAATTGAGTTCTTAGAAATAAAGAGGAAATCCCATAAGTTTAGAAGGCCTTTCTCCAAAGACATCAAATTGAATAGTCAACATCATACCAGATGTAAATTGAACAATGCTAGCTCAAAGTTTTCACAATACAGAACCTCTTCACATCCACACCCAACTATACTTTTATATATTATATATTTTGAGGTCCCTGATGTGTCTCAGTCTCTGGAACAAGAGCACATGGGCTTGGGTTCCAGAAGGAATAAGAGTCCTGTAAGAGACTTCATATTTCAATAGGCCATGATTTAAGGAATAGTTGTAGTCTATGGACTCCTAAGCACAAGTAGAAGCATGCCTTATTTAAATTTCATCCTTGATTTTATGCAGATTTTATTCCAGTTGTAGAAACAATTATGCTGCCTGTCATACACAGGACTGTATTAAGAGAATATACGTGTGTTAGCAATTTTCAAATTAAACCTGTCTGGCTTACCTTTGCTCCTTCCCTCGGAAAGGCCACCCAGTGAGCAGAACCAAGAAAGGGCTGTGGTTACGTGGCTGGGATTGGGGTTGAGGGTGAGGGAGTGTCTACTTTCTGTTAGGCCGCTGGAGTAGTTCCCTCTTTGACCTCCTTCCCCTCAGGTCTGAGGCAGGAACTAAAACCTAACTTCAGAGAGTCCCCATCCTACCTCTACCTCCAACAACTTACAGCAGGGTGCCTACCAGATCCTTTCTACCAATTCTAGAAGCAGCCCAGGACCCAACTTCCAACTTCGGAACGTGTGGGGTAGCAGAGGAAACCTGGCAATGCTAAAAAGATTTCTGAAGATGAATGAAAAAAAGTGATTCAAATCAAAGCACAATAATCTTGGATGTGTCTGACAGTGTTCACCCATGTTGCATCACGTGTCTTCACTGAGGCCTGGCTTCTGCACATTCAACACACACGTCACACGGTACATGCCATCATGCCCCTTGATGCCAAGAACCCATGGCTCAGACTAGAGACTACGGTGTGTAATGAATATCAGTGTTTGTTTTATATTTTATTTCTTTATTTACAGAAAGAGAGAGAGAGAGAGGATAGACAAGGCAGGGCATCCTGCCACTGCAAATGTACTCCAGACGCATGCATCAGTTTGAGCACCAGGCTTTACTTGGGTACTGGGGAATGAACCCAGGCCATTAGGCTTTGCAAATAAGTGCCTTTAACTGCTGGTCTATTTCTCTATTCCAAACTGCAGTGTTTGACAGTTCATACAAAGTTTTCTGCTCTTATAGAAATACTGCGAGGTAACTTTGGAAAACAAAACTTTTAATATCTTCCTGCTGGCATTCCTCAGTACGTATCAAGTTAGTATACATTTAGATTGCATTGTGTGAGAATACTTGATTTTAAAATTCATTGTTTGAATTTCATAAAAAATTGTTAAATGAATTTTAGCATAGGATTATGACAGATATTCAATAGCTTCTGCAATCAAAATGCTGTTCATCTCTAAAACTGTTATAGCTGCTCTACATCCTACAGTATCAAATATCCTCCCAAGACTTAATTCTTTATATGAAAATAAATAAAAATATCCATCATATTCATATGCAAACTGGCTTTAATCTTTAATAAATGCTAATTTAAGTAGTCAATTAATCATTCAATCAATTTGTTTTTTTTTAATATATATTTGCCCAATCAATTTGTTTTTAAAAAATATTTTCATTTTTTTTTATTTGTGAGCAGAGAGAAATACAGAGATTTTTGACATTTCAAGGCATCTGGACATTTACATGTGTACTGGAGAAATGAACCTGGGCAGGCAAGCTTAATTGGTTTTCTGAGACAGGGTTTCATATAGTCCAGACAAGTCTTGAACTCCAATTCTTCTTGCCATTGCTTCCCAAGGGCTGGAATCATGGCATGTGCCACCATGCCTGGCCATGCTAGAATTAAATGTGTAACCAAAGAATTGGTTGAAAATAAATTTGTTTTATTACCAGTAAATGTTTGATTTGTACATGTATTTTATACACCTATATACCCAGAATGGTGGAAATTTTTCTGGAGGGAGAAAGAGTTACATGGGAGGAAAGTTGAAGAAGCCCTTGGCCGAGAACAGGAGGCAGAGAGATGCTATTTCTACAAACACCGAAGAGGTGTGGTCCCCAACACCACAGGTTTTCTATCAACACCATGTTTTTCTTTTACTGAATTCTAAAATCCCTCCATAATTAATACAGTAATTCTTAATAAATGCATATGAACCTACCACCTCTCCTCTCCAGCAATTTAATTAGGTGATTGACTTTAGAACTACTATAAATTATAATGGCAATTTAATTACTTTTTTAATGTGCACACTTAAAAGATTTATAAACAGGAATAGCGCAGCCCAGTACACGGGAGAGAGGCACACCGAATGAGATGAAGCACAGCCCTCGATGGTGGTGACACAGATCAGAAGAGCTCCACACGCTTCAGTAAATAGGCCTCTCCTGCCTTACTAGGACATATGAGCCACCTCTGTGGCTTCTTCATAACCTTAACTGTCCCTACGAGGAGGAAGCCAGACGTCTCTGCAGCTAGCTGCACCTCTCAGCCTTTGCAAGACACCCCTCCCCGCTCCCAGGCAAAGAAAAGGCCCAGGCTGAGAAAGGCAGACTTGGGTTCAAATCCTTCCTCTGCCATTGCCCAGGAGGCATAACCAAGACAGTTAACGCTCTAGACTTCAATCTACAAAGTGAAGAAAACATCTATATTGCAAGACTGTGGTGGAAGTCAAATTAGGTAGGATGGGCTAGTGGTTAGGAGGCACCTATACAACCTAGGTTCTGTTCCTAGCTCTGCCTCTAAGGTCCTGAAGAATGTTAGGAACCCATAGGGGATCCCTGTGGCTCATTTCCCCAGGTGTAAAATGGAGATGCTAGCAGTAACTACCTCAGGTCAGTTGGAGAACTAAGCAGGTTAGTAGCCTAGCATTCTCTAAGTCCTCAACAGTTTGTAGCTATGAATAAATTACCAAGCATAGTCCTCAGTAAAGAGTAACTACCCAAGCAAGTTTCATTTCTCTTCCTTTCCCCAACCAGTCACATAGCTAGTTCCCATCAATGAACGGTTCCTGAAATTCTACTTCTGCTATGTTTTATTATGAATCAGGAAAGAGCTAACTCCTCCATTTTCTCTTAGTCTTGAGTGTGTGTGTGTGCGGATATCAAAGTACATATGAGTTTCTAGAACACAGGTGTTTATGTCGGGGAGAGTCTCTTTGTCAGATATCTATAGCAGTGGCCAAAGCCACAAGCAATCTTAGGCTAATGATGATGAGAATTACTGAGCAAAGAACCAAGACATAAAACTGCAAACATACAGGGCTTTCTTTTTACCTTTAAGGTAGATCTTTCCATGATGAGATTTGAGTACATCAGGACATCTTTTAACCCCAACAGTGTTTAAGTACAAGACAAAGCCCAATGTGCTGAAGTATCCCTTGCTAACGGCTAAATAAAATTCTCTTTCACTTAGCTGTATTTGTATAAAAATGAAAAAAAGAATAGAAGCCAAGATATAATGTGTTGTGGGTATTTTGAATTTTCTCTATTGGTAACTGGAGAATGGGAGACTTTAAAGAACATGATCCAGAAGGTTCTATGAATTCTTAAGTAGGTATGAACCTAAGCCTCTCTGGGAGAGGCAGCAGGATCTATAGCTAAGTATAAATATTTTTTAATGCAAATACACTTATTTAGAAAGCATCTCTGCCCATTCATATCAGAGAGCAAACAGCCTTCTGTTTTGAAAGTATGTATTTTTTTGTCTTTATTTTCTTTTGGCATGCTATTAAAAATCAAGTTTTATATGCAAATAAGCTTTACAAAAAACCAGCCTAAGCTAATCACCACTACACGTTTATGGCATTTCCTTCGCAAGTCTGTCAACCATATACACCAGCCAGTCCTTATTATATATCAGTAGTGTTCATCCATCCACTGCACTGTACATTTGGCCAAGTGTAAAGTAAGTATCTGGCTTGAGTTGCCTTCTGCAAAGCAGTTGTTATCAGCACAGATTCATTGTAACAGATACCCTTTGGATCCACAGCGCCTGTGCATGTGATTCTGGCTCCCCCCTCCCCTGCCCCCATGTCTGAGCAGCTTTGGTGAGAACAGCTGCAGCTGATATATTACTCTCCTTGCTTCAGAAAGTGACATATATAGAGATATAGCGATTAGGTGACACAAAGCTGTGACTGCTAGACCAGCCCTTATAAAATCTTCCTGAGTTAGTCAGAAAAAAAGTAAGATATGTGATTTAAAAATTTATTTATGCCAAGACGGGCGTGGTGGTGCACGCCTTTAATCCCAGCACTTGGGAGGCAGAGGTAGGAGGATCACCATGAGTTTCGAGGCCACTTTAAGACTACATAGTGAATTCCAGGTCAGCCTGGGCTACAGCGAGACCCTACCTCAAAAAACAAAAACAAACAAACAAACAAAAAACTTATATATGCCATCGGCCACTTAACTCAGTGACTAATGCATTAACAGAGAATGAATAGGGTGTATTAAAAAGTACCCTACAGTTTGTAAAATAATAGAAATTTCAATAGGATTCTTTGTGACATTTTATGCTAAACCAGTCAGTATATTATTATCTTATCAAATAAAAAAGTTTTCAACAGTATTACAGTCTGAATAACATGACTTGAGGTCCGACATATGTCTATTTCATCCCTGTAACCTGGCACGATTTGGAACAGAAAGGAAACATATGTCTATAATTCTAAAACTGGAAAGACATCACCTTGCAATACTGCCCTGTCAGTAATTTCCGTTTTCTATAGTTACGCAATGCTTAAAACAATAGTTATCCTCTTGGGCAGCCTCACAGCAGCTGATGCTGATGAGGGTCAGGAGGACAGCAGACTTGGGGAGCACAATAGTCATTCCTGTATCAAAGAATCCATGTACTTCAAGAATGGAGTGAATACTTCCTTTGACCATACAGCCCAGTTCCTTCCTCTGATTGGCTAAAGCTTCAGCCCATGGATCACAGGTAACAAAGCACAGTCTATCATTATTAACACAAGCCATTTTAAAGAGCAGTCACTCAATTCCTGGATACAGAGTAATGTCTCTGTCATTTCCAGTAGTTAATGATCAAGTGAGTGTATTTGGCTCTGTGTGCAAAAATGTCAACCAGAAAGTCATATCTGAACTTCCGAAATCCAATTCTTCAGCATAAATTCTTATTCATCAAGCACATACCCATCTGTAAAGGCAATTAAACTACCTAGGCACACGAGGAATATGCAGAGTGTTCTAATCAGAAAAAAAATCAAAATAGAGCAAACCAAATTTTTATTTGCATCTAGTTGAAGATTTAAAAAAAACACATCATTGACAAATTATTATTATAAGTTGACCCAGAATCAGGACAGTACCTATTTTGATGGAAAAGAGATAAAACAACAAAATGTTGGAATTCTGGATAACGGGATTTAGGAAAACTAAGAGTTTGTTATATGACATTATTCTTAACCCAAATTTCAACTGATTTTTTAAAAATATTTTTATTTACCTATGGGAGAGAGAGACTGAATGTGCAAGAAGGAGAATGGGCAGGCCAGATCCTCCAGCTGGAAATGAACTCCAAATGCAGCTGCCACTGTGTGTATCAGGCTGGACATGGGTGCTGGAGAACTGAACCTTAGACAGCAGGCTTTGCAAGCAAGGGACTACAACCACTGAGCAAACTCCCCAGGCCTCTACATAAAATCCTATTTTCATCATGGACAAATATAACTTCCATCAAAACAACATTTTTTCCTTGTTTGTGAGCTAGCCAACATCTATTTGAATTTGTGGGCCAACATAGACTTAGTTAGAAGATCTAAACATAACACTGACCTCCTGGATCAATAGTTTTCAATCAGCATTGGTTTCTGCCCAGTGAGGGCTTCTGGAAAAGTCTGGAGACCTTTCGGATGATTACAGACAGGGAGAAATAAAGACTGCCTGGGTTTCCCAGGCAGCTGGCCAGGGACACTGCTTATCATCCTACATTGCACGAGACACCTCCCCACAACAAGGAGTTATCTGAACCAAATATGAGCAATGCCCAGGTTGAGAAACGCTGACCTAGATCTTACTTTATAAATGTCAGTCATTGTCAGTGTCACACCCTGAGTCACCTACTTCTCTGTAAATTTTTTGTTAAAAAAGTATTACAGCTAATCAAAATCCTACTATAATAAAACAAATCCGTTTGCTGGACAAGAAGATACTGTAACAATTATATGGACATGTTCAGGTTAGTATTTTTAAAATACATAAAAAATTCATACAAAAAGGTAGAAAGTGTAATCAAAAAATAAATGATGTGCTGGAAAAATGTCTCAGTGGTTAACAGCACTTGCTTGCAAGGCCTAATAACCTGGGTTTGATTACCCAGTGCCCACGTGGAGCCAGATACATGAAGCGCTGCATGCATCTGGAGTTCATTTGCAGTGGCAGGAGGCCCTGATATGCCCATTCTCTCACTCTCTCTCCCCCTTCTCTCTCAAATAAATAGATATTTTTAATTAAAATGAAAACAAAAATAAATGATGGATGTAACACCAAAATGCAATGCCAAAATGATTCAACCTTTATTCTTTAACATGCATAAAATAATTCTTTCTCCTTTAAATATGGTTTCCGATATTTTCAAAATTCTTTAGTACTACCCTCAGTTTTTTTTCTGAGAACTTTCCAATACCTTAAGTCACCCAGTTTTTTAACATAACCTACAAGACAACCCAGCTTCTATTGTAGTATATGAATAAAACCTAGGAACTTCACTGTCCCCAGCCTGACAATCTAACTGTTAAAGCTAGCTATAGTCTTAGATCTGAAAGAGAAAAATGTGAAACCATCTTACCAGCAGCATCATTTTAAATTGTACACTCAACTCACAAGAAGACCCAGTTAAGTTACAATGAGGTTTAGATCTAGGCCTATGAGTCATTTTACTCTCTAACTTCAAGTCTGCTGACACGGTCACCCCACAGAGGTTGGGGTGAAAAGTGCATCAGTTTTACTAATCTTGTACAGTGTGTGTTCAACTGCTATCTTCCTTCTTAGTAAAACGACTGACAATTTGTCTTCCAAAACAGATCTGAAATGGCCCTTCCCAGAGATTAAATATAAGCTTTTCTCAGAAGTAAAAAGAGAGAAATATAGACTGTGACAGCTTTTAATAGTGAAAGCCAGGCCAGCCCTGAATGGTTGTGGATTCCTGGCCCAAATATTACAGGAGATAGGCTCAGATCTCCACACACGCCAGCTGATTCAGCAGTACCACGACATCTACCACTCCCTGACATACGTCATATGACATGTGTCAAAGGCCGGATCAGAGTGCACAGGAATGAAGAGAATGGAGCCCCCAAAACAGGGGTCTCCCTTCCAGGCCACTCTCTGTCCGCCTTCCTAGGAACCAGTTATGAAAACATTATAAAGTACAATCTTCATATCTGCAAAATAGGGGATGTTGCGATCACTCAAGATAAATGTACCTAAAAAAAATAACTTAATCAACTGCCAGACCCTTGTGAGTATGTTATATGAAAGGTTCCAACAGGGCTCACTTTCTTTCTCTGGCCTTTCATAGCACCCTGCTTTTCCCTGCTTGTTCTCTCAAAAGATAGATCATCAGCTGAAGTTGATGGCATACGCCTGGAACCCCAGCAGCACTTGAGAGGCAGAGGCAGGAGGATGAGGAGTTCAAGGGAGTCCTTGGCTATAGAGTGAATTTGAGGCCAGCCTTGGCTACATGAGACCCCAATTAAAAATAAATAAATTATCTTCAAACTCAGACCAATCTTATCAAATAAAATCAAAAACAGTTTGTAACATAGAAGCAGAACACTCCACACTGGCAAAGAACTTCAAGTCAACAATGAGTGCCTCAGAGGCCATCTCCACCAAGTTTGGCCACAACCCTAACGTGTGACAACTGTCCCAATCTACAGCGAGCAAACTGTTCACAAAGAGACTGCCAACTTGCCTGCTGCCATCACCACCCTGAAAGCGACTGATTCTCGTCTGAAGCTAAGCAGGGTTGGACCTGGTTAGTACTTGAATGGGAGACCATAAACTTGCCCATTGTAAGGAGAGCAACACAAGAAAAAGATAATTTAAATCCAGAGCCCACACTTAGTTGCTGTGAAGAACAGCATCTTATTTTAAAAGTAAAGTTACTTATAAACCCAAACACCATCACTTCTCAACATTTTAGCCAAGATTAAGTGTAAAACGAAATACTAAATTTGTAAACTGAGCCTTCCAACAAGCAGAGAGCCATGTGATACCCAATTATCATGCTATATAAATGTACTAAATCTTCTCCCCTCTCTACCTCCTCATCACTGAGAGTCTCAACTTTCTCTCCATCAGGACACATGAGATCATTTACCTACCTAAAGAGAGACCACTGCTCAGTTTTGTTAAGTTCAAGTAAAAAGGACTCTTTTCATTGAGATTGTGTGTGTGTATACATGTTCATATGTGTGGGGTGCACATGTGTGTGTATCCTTACAGAGGACAAAGGACGGCTTTAGGAACATTGTCTATGACATTTTGAGAGATGATCTCTCCTTGGTCTGAAACTCACTGATGACCCTACAGGCTAGCCAGGGAGTTCTAGGGATCCCTCTGTCTCCGCCTCTCCAGGGCTGATATTACAGGCATGCACCCCCACACCCAGCATTTGATGTGGGTCCCAAGGGTCAAACTCACATTCTCATATTGAGGTATTCACAATCATCTCTGAGATGGTGGAAGTGAACGGTGTACATATGAGATGGGATGTTGCAATGCAGATAATCCATAAAAACAGTGATGACGATGGTTAATAACAATACTTGCTCATTCGTGACATCCTCCAACTTACAGAAAGCTTCCAGACAGATCTCTTTAGAGTGTTGCAAGCAGCCCCAAGTACAGAGAAAAAGTACTTGCCAAATGTTAGAACAGGGGAGTGAACCAGGTACTTAGCTCCTTATTCTATGGACAAAAATGCAATTCTACAGGCCCTGAAGAGCCATTGAAAACACACAGCATATAATTCCAAAAAAAAGATTCCTTTTTTTTTTTCTGAGGTAGGGTCTCCCTCTAGCTCAGGCTGACCTGGAATTCAATTCACTATGTAGTCTCAGGGTGGCCTCGAACCCATGACAATCCTCCTACCTCTGCCCCCAAGTGCTGGGACTAACGGCATGTGCCACCACACGTGGCCTAAAATAATTTCTTTTTATGAAAGTCAATAAAATGAAAAAAAGGGGCTGGGAGATGGCTCAGCAGGTTAAGGCCTTCACCTGCAAAGCCTAAGAACCCAGTATCCCCAGTATCCACATAAAGTCAGATGCACAAAGTAGCACATGCATCTGGAGTTCATTTGCAGAAGCTGGAGGCTCTGGCATGCCCATTCTCTCTCGTTCTCTCTCTCTCACTCTCTCTCTGTGTATCTGTCTCTCTCTGCTTGCAAATAAATAAAAATATTATAATAAATAAATAAGCAAATCAAAACAGCTTTATAAACAAAATACTATCTGCATTGTTGCATTATAAACATATTTAATATTTAATATTAATGTTAATATTTAATAAATATGTTATGTCCTAGAAACATAAAAATGTACCTTTGGAATAGATTAAATGAATAGACTCAGAAGTTAAAAGCAATCATTAAAATCCATATTGACGAAAGCACAATGGCATATGTTTGCATTAACACCCTATTTGGCCTTCATCCATGTTTATCACTCATCTCCCCAATCCCTACCTGCCTGCACAGACAGCTAGAGGGCTTCAGTTATCCTGTGTCTATCAGGCTTAACAGAGCTGTGTACATAGTTCGGACTCAGCCAAAGCAAGAACTGGTTAATTGATGATTAGGCTGTCAGCCCTTTAGGATAAAGTGCAAGCCTTTAAAAAATACTGTTGAAGCATCAGAACAGCAACCCTCAACCCAGCTACTATGCAACTTTAGCAAAAGGGAGTCCAGGATTTGACGGTACTGCAACAAATACATTCCTTCTGAACTTGACAGTTCCCAGTCATTCAGACCCAGAGTAATACACAGTGATATCTTCTGAGTCATTGCCAGTGCCCAAGAAAAGCCCCGGAAGTGGTTTGATTAAGTGGCCAGTCCAGTGCGTAGGTATCTGCTGATGTCTCCCACACACTCAAGTCAGATGTAACAATGGGGACTTTTCACAACCGGGAATAACCTCCCTTATCTTCAGAAGTTTGGGAAATCGTTTCCAACCCAGTGAGGATATAATGTGGGAGCAAGTCAATGGTGAATGATTTACTGAGAGTTTAGTAATTAATCTGTTGTAGACCAGGTATTGTTGAACAACATAAGACTGTCCTATGTCTGGAACAATACGTCTTTGAAATCACTTCTTTAAAGCAACAGGCCCCCCCTAAACAGTTATCACCAACCAAGAACAAAAGCCCTCAGTCAGCCAAATGCTGGCAGCAAACTTATCAAAATGGACAGTGCTTTCATGAAAGCTTCCTAAGCAGTTGATTTTACAATAGGAATTGATGCTATCTATCTTTCTGATGAAGAAAATGGTTGGTACTGACGCATCTGGTAGGTGACAAGCTGGTGAGATCACCAGGAAGAGGACCTCGGGATATCCGAGTCACCTTCATTGACCTGGCACTCAAATCAGTCATAACATTCTACCGGAATGTAGCTAAGAAATATCTTTTTATCTAAATACAGAGGTATGAATTGGACAGCTTTGCTTGTGCAATGAGCTAGCCCTTGTGTGGTAGAGATGTCTGCCGGCCTAGATTTTTTACTGACTCGCATTTAACATTTTTGAAGGCACTATCTGTATGGTTCCCATCCTTTTTTGTTTGAAACACTCCAAATCCCCCCTTTTTATATCCCAGAGTCCTCAATCCCTATCTGCATGGGAATTAATTCTTCTAAGGTTTTAACAAGGTCACAATAACTGTAGCACATAACCTTGCCCCCCTCCATACCAGAAATGTCCATGTGACAGAAAGAAACCACTACAATGCCAATTCTAAGGAGCTCTACTATGAATCCGCGTTATAGATGCCACAGCTGAAACTCAGCAAGGGGCTGTTGCACAGGAACATGGGACAGAGTAGTCTGTCATCAACACTTGGCAGTGAACATGACATGTGGTCCCGCACCTCCCCACACTAAATGATGAAAACCTTTTGAGCTTTCCTTCACCTCTGTTCCATAGAGAAAAAAGAATATCATTTGTCCTAAATCCAAACAACATATTTATAGAAGCCAACATTGCATGTATCTCTATTTTTCCAAAAGAAATGGAAACCCTAAAAACAATCTGTTGAAGACAGAAACGGAGCTCAGGGGGACAGCGTGTGCCTAGTATCACAAGGGATGACGTTGGAATCCCCAGCACACCAAAAAGGAAAAGAACACAGATTATCAATATGAAATAGCAAATGCTGGGAGAGACCATTATTTAGAGTACAATGGCTGATATACAGTTGGATAACTAGGTGTCTTTCACACTATCAGAAATTATCTTAGGACGAGGGGTATGGTTCAGGGGTGGACTGCCTACTTAGTTTCAGGAGGTTCAAACCCAGGCACTCCATAAAACTGGGCATGATGGCAAACATCTATATCACCATCACTCCAGAAATGGAGGCAAGAGAATCAGAAAGTCAAGGTCATAATGAGTTTGAGGTTGGCCTGAGCTACACGAAACCCCTGTTAAAAAAAAAAAAAAAGATTATTTAAAAAGTCATTACAGGGCTGGAGAGATTGCTCAGTGGTTAAGGCACTTGCCTGCAAAGCCTAAGGACACGTGTTCAGTTTTCCAGTATCTACACAAAGCCTGATGTACAAACTGGTGCATGTGTCTCAAGTTTGTTTGCAATGGCAAGAGGCCCTGGAATGCTCATTTTCTCTTTCTCTTTCTCTCTCTCTCTTTCTCCCTTATAAATAAAATATATATGTTGAAAAAGTTGTTACATTTGACGAGATTATTTGAAGATCTAGGACATGATAGAGTGTACGTTACTGTTAACAATCAGCCCTCATGCTCCAGCCGTTCTGGACGGAGAGAAATTGGCCATTTCTGTTCCCTGAATGATGTGAGATCACATAACATTAGGTTCTCGTAATCCACGCACAAACAAGCACGTGATTCCTCAGTGTTCGCTCTTCCTATCCTGGCTCAGGGGAATTTTCAGAACAGCCTCAGGACGATAACAGATCATCAGCATGTTTATTAAAAGAATACATGTGGTGTTCCCTACTTCCTGAATTTTTCAGCACTGACCAGGAATTCTTCTAATGGTCCAAGGAATGAGCAACCTTCTGAAACATGGAGTTCTCAGGGAGCTAATCAACATCAAAAAGAAAGCAGCATCACCAAGCCTGAACTATATTCATGACTTCGACTGAGAACGGGAGGACACACTGTACTTAAATTTACCCACTACACATGGTTCCCCTCCACTCAGCCATTTGCTATTAAAAGAACCAAGCTGTTCTGAAGATAAGCAGGAAGAGGAGATTCAAAAGGTGTAGGCGGGATATTTTCATAGAGCCTCTCTAAATTCCAAATACCTGAACAAACTGAAACAAATTAAAAACTCCAACTTAAGCATGGAGCAGAGTTAATAAAAAAAAAAAAACAACACCCATTTCCCTCCCTTTTCCACTAACCATAAACATCTGCAAAAAATTTTGGTAAGTTTGATGACAAATGTTTATAAGACACGATGTCATCATCAGTCTAAATTCCCACATTGTGATATTTCTGCAGTTCAGTCTTCATAAATATATACCTAGTTGGTTACTTTTTTAAAAACTGTTTTGTTATATAGAGATTAGTGAGTAGGGAAAATATAATTGTTGTTCTGAAATCAATATTTTGGAAAACAACCTGCTTTGACTGCCAAATTATAAGGCATGTCCTATTATTATTTATTATTATTTATATACTATTATAATTTATTTGTTATTTATTAATTATGAGCATGTCCTAGATGCTAACACTCCAAAGATTCCGTGATTCTGATGAGTGATGGATATAAATCCTAGCCCATGCTTAAGAGCATCCAAGGCGGGAAGCAAGACACACACACACACACACACACACACACACACACACACACACACACAAAATAATCACATTCCTCTTAGAGAACAAAAGAGAAGGCACACAAGGGTTACATCCTTGTAACCACAGCACCCAGGAGGCTGAGGTAGGGAGATGAAGAGCTCAAGGTTAGCCTCAGTGTGTGTGTGTGTGTGTGTGTGTGTGTGTGTGTGTGTGTGTGTGTTTAAAGGAAGAGAGAGAGAGAGAGAGAGAGAGAGAGAGAGAGAGAGAGAGAGTTGGTAAATGTGACCAACAGGGTCTAGAAGGAAGGACAGTGAGGAAGGGCGAGCCACAGCCTGTAAATCTACATAAACATGGTCCATTTACAGGACCAAAGGAGGTCAGCTGGACTGGGTCAGGGGCTTGAACACCTAACATGCACTAAAACCAACTAAATAGGGAAGTGTCAGAGGTCACTGAAGCCACTTGCCTGACACCCTTGTTTCACCAATAAAGAGCACGGGCTCCAGGTCGCAACAAGAATGCAGTGCCCTCTTTGCACTGTCCACTCCACTGAGCCCTGGACGCTGAGGCTGCACAGTTCATGTCGGTAATCTCAGGGAGTCCCTAGTGGGGAGACACGCATGAATAACATATCAACCAGTAAACTGACCATTTTACATCCTGGTCATATTTGAAACCACATACATATTTGCTCTCTGCTAGAAAACAAGCTTAGAAAAATAAGATAAGGGGATTTAGCACAGAACCCTAGAAGGTTGCAACACTTAAGGGTTTAGAAAGGAGAACAAGGAAGCGAGGTATGGAAAAAGAAACCTCATGGATATTCTGTCGTGGAAGCTGGTATAAGGGATGAGATCAATAAGCAAGGTGTTGTGCTCAGTGGTTCCAAATGCTACGAGGAAAAGGAAAGACAAGGAATGATCACTGACTAGTAAGATGTGTGGGGAGTGAGGATCTAAAGGCAGGAAATGCCAATATGAGGAGTGTTGGTGAACAAGCCAATCCAGAAGCTGAGTGACTGAAAAACAGGTCTCTGAGCTCCATTCCCTGCCCTGTGTTATTTTTGTGACTCTAAGTTTTCTCTCACTCTGTGAATAATAAACACCCTCATGAAGAATCCTGAGTAGAAAAGGGAAGTCCTGAAAGGGAGAGATTGTACAATTGATCTGGTAGAAATGTACAGGATGGTTTAGTAGCAAAGATGTGCTAATGTCCAGATGCCATGAAGGGAGGCTGTGCTGGCTGGTGAAGAAAATGTCACTCATTAGGCCACCAAGCAGCTCTGAAAAGTGCAAGGCCAGAACAAGTGAAAATGGTGTCACGCTGAGTGTCCGACTCAAAAAGCTGTTCCACAGAACAAGGTTAAATAATGGTGAAATATAAAAAAAAGCTAAGCACTTTTGAAAAAAAATCTCTCCTAGGCTCTGCCATAGAAGATAATAGATATCATATTTAATAGATATTTAATAGATATCATAACAGTCTCTGTTGGAGAATCAACCTTGTCTGTATTGGTTCTTAATTAATATGTATTATAAGCGCAGGCTTCTTGTGTTACTGAAAGACTTAATCTTCTTTAAACTTCGTGTGCAGACTAACCCAAAATAACAAGTTCATAAAGTATACATGACTATTTTTATCGAAGATGTCATCGTTATTCAATGTTGATTACTTAACTGCCAAATTAGTTGTCACAAGGCCCAGTGAAGAAAATATGATGACTATATAGATTAGTATTTAGAGTGAATACCCCATTGTCGTGGTTTATATTGATTTAGAACCACTTGCGAGGTATTATTCACATTAGGTTAGCTTTTGGGTGTGTCTGTGAGAGAATATCTTGATTAGACTAGGATAAAAAGATCCATCTTAACTGTGGGCTGGGGTCCTAGACTCCATAAAAAGGAGAAATCTAGCAGGGTTTTCAATGATCATGGCTCAACTCTGCTTCCTCACTGTGGACTGAGTGTGACCAGGTCGGCTGTCATGCTGCCCCTACCATGAAGAAACGTAACCTGGAACTAGAAGCTATAATAAGACCCTCCTCCCTTAAACTGATTTTTATTTTCAGGAAATTTGTCCTAGCAACAATAAGGTAACTAATACAGAAAATTAGTATGTAGCATGGGGTTGTTGCTGTGATGAAACTGGCTATTTGGTTATTAGTCTTTAGGAACTGATTGATGGGAGGAATATGGTTGGATTTGAAACTTTTGACCACAGATGCCTTACAATGCTAAAAGCAGAACTTAATGTGCCATTCCAATGGGAATTAGAA
>PVHP010037350.1:0-17281 GCA_004024765.1 Zapus hudsonius
GGTTGGCTTTGCCTCCTGGCATGCCCTGGCTGATGGACTGTCTCTCCAAAGGGGATTTGCTTCTTAAGCCTTGTGAAATGCAAGGGTTGTTTTTGCTAAGGGAATTTTCAGGTGCAGTTTGTTGGGAGGGATTCTCCCAGGCGGTTGGTTCTTTCCTGGGCCTGTGGAGCCACTGAGCACTTAATCCACTTTGCTTACTCTCCGCGGGCCTGGTAATCCCTGCTTCACCCGCAGCACCAAACTATCAAGAGGAGAAACTGGGTGATGGATGGGGAAGGACTTTGAAACGTTAAAAGCGCTTCACAAATGCAGACTGTTCTCATCCTCATCCATGGCTGTCAGAGAGGCACTCCTGTGGAAAACAGCCCCACCTCTGAGGATACAGGGGTAATTTGGAAAAAAAATGTATCACTTTTATTAAAGAATAAAGAAACTCCTATAATATGCACTGTGAGTGAATATGATGAAAACCTTTATTTTTAAGAGAAAGTGGCAGAGAGAGAGAGAGAGAGAGAGGCAGAGAAAGAGAGAGAGAAAGAGAAAGAGAATAGGCATGCCAAGGCCTCCAGCCACTGCAAATGAACTCCAGACACACGCTCCCTCTTGTGCATCTGGCTTTATGTGGGCACTGGGGAATCAAACTCAGGTCCTTCTGCGTTGCAGGCAAAGGCCTTAACTGCTCTTCGGCCCCAAAGCCTTTTTAACAGTTAAAATAGGTTCAAGGCTTCCTTCTACCTCTGAGCCCATTCCAAAGCCTGGAAAATGGCACTCTTCGGTCAAGTGACAGGAGCCAGTAGCCTTACTTTTGCTCTCTGCTCCCATGTTTTTCTTGCTCCATCACTCTGGGCCAAGTCTTAGCTTGGAGCCAATTTCCAATCTTCTGCAGGCTGAGTAGGTTCCCCACATCACGCTTGGCATGGAAGGCATACGTGGGGGCTTCTTCAGGGTGAAGTTGGGATGGAAGCAAGGAAATCTGGGAGCTGGGAGGAGAGAGGAGGCCATGGTCCAAGGCTAGTCCGCCCTTCCTGGTTCTGCTTCTGTTCTTGTGGCCTTGGCCCTGGCTCTGGGGATGGGCAAGGGTGGGTGAGGCAGACGGGAAGGTTCAAGGTGGTCAGGTCGGGGTCTGCACTGTGCACTGTATTCCTATTGCTGGTTAGATTTCATCAATTACGGACTAACTCCTGGGATATACATCATGAAGTGGGCTGGTGAGTGATGGCGGGAGAGAGATTTACCGCCTGCTATTTTGTTATTTCCCATACTCTTTTCTTAAAAAATTATTTGCAAGGAGAGAGAGAGAGAGAGAGAGAGAGAGAGAGAGAGAGAGAGAGAGAGAGAGAGAGAGAGAGAGAGAGAGAAACCAGAGCCTTTTGCTGATGCAAACAAATTCTAGATGCATGTGCCACTTTGCACATCTGTCTTTATGTGGCTACTTGGGAATTGAACCCAGGCATCAGGTTTTGCTAGCAAGCACCATTGACCACCGATCGCTCCCCAGCCCTTCCCTAATCTTTTGAAGTACACGAGAGAATTGCTCACTGCCTGTTCTATCTCACTGTTCATCCTTTTCTTGGGGGAGGCTCGATCATAATCTAATATTAGTCAGAGGCCATGTCCTGCCTGGAATTCAGGAGCCTGGTCTGGGCAATGTGGGAAGACCCCTGAACTGGGCCCTTGAAATTCCACCCTGTGTCCTCACTTAGAGCCCTGCTGGCCATCAGACCAGGCCTGCATGTGACGTGTCTTTTGGGCAGACTATAGGCAGGTTAGGAAACAGTGTGGTATTGGAGAGATAAAACTCTACATTCTAGAACCTTCCAGGGCTTTGCTGAGCAGCCCCAGAAGGTGGCTGGAATCTTTCCACTGAGTTCAAAGCCCTTCCTCTTTTTGTCCCTTCTACCCAAATCTACTCACTTTCCAAGACTCTGTTCAAATCTCGCCTCTTCCTGTATCTCTAGTGTAGTCTCTGCTTTCCTTTCTGAGCACCCAGAACCTTGCTTATACGCATGCCATGAATGAGTGCTTGGTTACCTGAAATTTTATACAGGTTGCTTCTGGGGAGCTTATATTGTTGTCTTGCCAGTTTAGTATGTGTGTCTAAAGAATTGCTCTCGATGGTCTACATTCCTCTCGAGATTAACTTCTTTTGAACAAATACCATGACCTACTTTTATACGCTTTTAAAATTTAGACTTGATAGTGATCATTAGAAACACTTAAGTCCTTTGTGGTCCCCCCCCCATTCTCTGTTTGTAAATACAGTTCATGTGCAGTGGGGCAGGCTTTGAAGTCCAGCCATGAGGTGGAAGCAGAAATATCTGGGTGGGCAAAAGTCAGTTTGAGTAGCTCAAGCCAAATTGCTCCTGGGTGACACAGATGACATATGTCCATATAGATTTTGCTTCTTAGGCTGGAAGCTGGCACTCCCCTTAAGTCATCACACTGGTCTCTGAGGATGAAGTTCCTCTCAGTGCCTCGTACCTGACCTGCTCTTCCTGATGTCACAGGAAGGACTCCAGCCTCGGAGAAGAACCTTTCTCTCCCATCACGGAAAATCCGGACTCCCTGCTTTTCTCTGTGGTCCATATGCACACGTTCCTTGTATGTGAATGGGAGGGGAGAAAACAAAGCCCCCCCTTTTTTTTTAGCAATTCTAAATGGAAATGGAAGCCATGAGCTGTGGCCAAGCAGATTTTCCCCTCTTGCCTCCTTCTACTGCCCTTCCTGGATTTTTTTTATATTCCTATCACATGATTCAGAATGGGTGTGTCACTTTTAATTCATGTTGATTACCATTCATGTTGGAACAGCTACCTTGTCATGCCATCTTCTATCAGGAAATAAATGCTGCTTTAGTGACCCTGCCCCCAGGGAGATGGCAGCCAGCCACCCAGCTTGCATGTTGAATTAAGAAGTGTGACTACAGTAATTAGCAGCGGAGCTACCCAGGACAGGCTCGAGTGGGTGTAGGTGACCTCAGTGTCTGAGAGACGAGGGATTTGGGATTGGGCCTGGAGGGCCGGGGCAGGGGTCGAGAGGATGAAGGCCAATAGCAGAAAGCAATTTGATGTCTCTGAGCTGTAATAGGGTTGACTCTGGGCTCGCAGACCTTGGAGGTCACTCATGTAAGAGCTTCTTGACAATCCTGTAGCCCTGGCTGTATTATTGGGACGAGAAGAGTTAAATCTTGACTGCTTTGCCTGGGATATGTGCTTCATGAAAGGAAGAGGCACAGTGTGAAAGCAGAGCGAGGCACAGAATGGAATGACGCATGATTACTGGCGGTTGGACAATTTGTGGAAAAAAATGTGCTCATAGATCTTTTCGGAAGTGCAAATAAAACAGATGGATTTACAGAGGTATGTTTAACACACCGGCTCCTATATCAACAAATGGTGCCCTCAAGGTAAATTAGAAGGAAAAAGTTCTAAGCTTGTATTAGTCACGCCCATTCGTTTTTGGCATAATTTGCGCAGTGTTTAGAAGTTAGCAGGAACAAGAATGGTAGGGCCAACATTTGGTCGTGCTTCAGGAGTTTCTATGAAAATGAATGCCTGAAGTTTACATAGGCTTACGTTGTCTCTATGGCAACATGTGTTTGTTGTGACAATCTAGCCTTTTAAAATAAAAAATCCATATGTTAACTTCAAATTCAACATGTTATCTATTTCTGGTGTTTTAAAACACTTTCAGGACTGTTGCACTTTCAATGTTTAATTGTAATGGGTTGGAGGGGGAGTGTATGGGTGTCCTTGGAGACACACACACACATACACAAACATATACACACATATACAAACACACAAACACACATACATAAACATACACACATGCACACACAATACACACACATACACACACAATACAAACACACATATATACACACATACACACACATACACACAGTCTCTGCAAGGGGGAACCTGTTGTTTATGGAAACTAACATTAATATTTTTTAAAATGGAGTCACGTGACAAGAACTTTAGGTCGTGGAGTCCGAGGGCCTGAGAGCTGAATCACCAAGGGAGAAGGTAGCCAGGAGGGTTATGTGTATTCACGTAGAAAGAAGTGGCAACAGGAAACACACCAAAATCACAAGAGTCATTACTTCTAGGATTAACGTTATAACTAATAATCTAATATTTTTATCGAGGGCAAATTTATTTTATTTTATTTTTTTTATTGTCCATAATGAGTTACAACATGTAGTGGGCAAACAATGAGTTGTTATCCCCAATTCCCCGCTGCCCTCCCCTCCCCACTCCGCTGGATAACCTCCTCCATGGGTCGTCTGGATCAGTCCTTGTGACAGGGGACCATGGATAGCCTAGTATTCAGCCAGGTTCTCCTGGCCAGGCCATCGAGGGCAAATTTTGAGAGCCTCTTTCTCCACTTGGCAATGATGGGTCTACAAGTAGCTAAGACAGAAGAGACCGTATGTCTCACGCACATGCACGCAAGTGGCTGAGGCCCTGTACACTGCGGCAGGGTAACTTGGGTTGATTTGAAGAAGTTTGCAAATGCCATGGCCCGATTGTTCCCTGGACTAGAAAGCTTCTTCCTGTTTCACAGTGGAAGCTGTCATTTGGATTTCCCAGGGCTGGGACCCAGAAGCGTTCACTTGTAGCACGCAAATATGACGACGCAGTTCCTAGGCAAGCCCTCCTCAGGTTGCGTCTTGGGTTTTGGGGTTGTTATTCTCTTCTGTGCATTTTGCCTGGCCTCCGAGATGAGAATTAGATGGCATTCCTTTTCCTTCTGAAAACCCTCATTACCTCCGCCACTTGCTACAGCAGCCCTAGGGTCAGGTTGTTTGGAAGGGTGGCCTGGGCTCTGGCAGGGCAGGGGTTCCTTTGTGAGTGGATCTATGTGGCTTCTAGGATGTTTGAATTGAGGTGGTGTAATTGTAGGGTGCATCGTGGGCTCTGGCAAGGATACTTTGTAAATCAGATTATTATGCTTGCTTGTGTTAACGGACATTTACTGCCCCAGAGCCTTTATATAGCAATGGGATAATAGTCCTTAAGGCAACGGTTACTATTTTGGGTTGAGCTCACTTGTAAAATGGAATCACTTTATTGGGAAGCTGTTTTGAGTTAGAGAAGTATATAAAACCCTTTGAACGACAGAATTTCAATTTTGTGGTTGCAATCTTATATAGTTTAAATGGTGCAATCATTGCATTTACATATATATTATATACACATATAGTGTCAATATATCTTAAAACTTAGAACCAGTTAAAATCATGCTCCTGCAGCGGGACTTCTTAAAAATGGAGGACTACAAAGCCCAAATGGAATTTGACCAAATGTTCAATCTTTTTCATGAACTGGAGTAATCTCTGTCTTTTAGGAGACAGGTTCTTTTTATCAGGTTTATTCTTCAGGCTATGGGTCCCAAGGGAGGTTGGGACTAGTGACAGGCAATTGTGCAGATGACAGAGATTATGTGGTTACTAAGGGAAGCCAGAAGGTTTTGGGAGGGGGGCTGGAGAGATGGCTCAGTGGTTAAGGCACTTTCCTGCAAAGCCTAAGGACACAGGTTTGATCCCCCAGTTCCCACTTAAAGCCAGATGTACAAAGCGGCACATGCATCTGGAGTTCATTTGCAGCAGCTGGAGGCCCTGGTGTTCCCATTCTCTCTACTTGCCTCCCTCCCACCTCTCTACGTAAACGAAGGAGTTAAATCAAATAGTAATAAAAAGAAAAGGTTTTGTGAGTGCAAAGCCATAAAGTTCTATTCTTCAGCTTGAAACTGACAGGGTGCCAGTCAAGCACAGCAGGAAATCCCCAGACGCCAAGGCCTGGCTGCCCTGGTTAGAGGGTTTGAGTGGATTGTGGGTAGCTCACTCTGCTCGTGTGTGATGTGTAGACGTGGCTTGAAGCAGCTGACTCAGATGTGGACCATTTTTTCCTGTGAGAGGGCCGGTGGAGCATCAGGACATCTTTGTTTTACTATGTAACCCAATCAGGTCTTGAATTCAGTATGTGGCTAGGTTGGCCTTGAACTCATGATCCTCTTGCCTCAGGCTCTCATGGAGTGGGGTTACAGGCCTGCATATCAGCACCCGGCACATGACAAGTGTTTTCAGGTGGGTGGAGGAGTTAGAATGGAGTCATCCGTGTGTCTGGAGCTTTGGAGCAGATCAGGAAAATAATATTCCATCATTGTACTAACTTTGCTCTCTGAGGAATAGGGGTCATCCTCAGTTGTTTAGATTGGAGCTTATGTCAGAGACAGCAGCATTGCCAAGAAAGCTCATTCAGCCTGGTGGGTGGCCAGCTGAATTGGTTAGTGATGCAGGAGCTTGTGACGATCTCTTGGGTTTAGATCCAATCTTGGAGGTAGACGCTCCTGAAGAGCTTATGGGTTCCTCTTTGGCAGATGAAATAGGTAAGACCTAGCTCACCTCTCTGGGGCCAGTAGGTCAAACCACAGCAGAACTTTGCTTTTCATTTATTTGCAGTTGCTAGATTCCTAAATGATTTTAGGAGATCCAACAACAAACTGTTCTCGGATACCCTTTATTCATCTACAAAATGTTCTTTTTCTTTTTCAGAAATTTGTATATCAACAATTATGTTAATACACCCAAGCCTAAAAATGAGCTCAAATAAAACAAAATAACTTGATGTTATGGTTTGGGTATAGACTGTTCCTCACAGACATATGTGTTTGAATTCTTCGTCTCTAACTGGTGATGCTGTTTTGGAACATTTTGGACCTAGGATTTAACTGGTAGATGTAGGACCGTAGCAGCAGGCTTTGAGGGTTCCAGCCCACAGAGAGTCTAACTCTCTGGTTGCTGGTTGGCATCATGTAACAGGCAATGATGGCATACTCCTGGTGTTACTGACCACCTCTCTGCCAGTGCTCATTCCCACAAACAAAAAGGTGGTTCCTGAGACCAACTCTATTACCACAGACGCTGGCAGCATTATTTCCTCTCATATATGCTTCTTACGAAGTGACTTTGACCTTCCTTTCATTAACATGTGGGGTGTATGGTCCTTTGCCTTGATTCTGGCCAGGTTTGTGATTCTAGTGGCCATAATGTTAAGTATTTCTGAAACAATCCCCGAGGTTAATGGAAACCATCATGTGATACAGACAGGTGGTATTAAGCGATTTAGCGTTTAACTTTCCCCCCCTTGGAATTAATCCATCAAAATGTAAGGAAGCCCAAGCGGTGTGTGCGAAGGCCTACGTGGAGAGGAATGGAGCCCCCTGAGCCCGACTACAAATTGCCAGCCATCTAAGTGAGCCGCCCTGAGTGCTGACCCCTCAGCCCTCAGCTCCAGTTGAGCTATCTCAGCCGAACCTCTGTGCCCTGATCCCTGTGGGCCCCGCAGATATGTGAGAAAACAAATGTTCCTTGTTATTTTAAGCCACTACCCTGTGGGGTAATCAGGTTTGTAGTCAGGTGTGGACATGGACACCAGTGATCCCAACACTTGGGAGGCTGAATGCAGGAGGACTGTCTCAACCAAGAAAACAAATGAAACTCCCAAACCAACTGTCATGGTTTGATCCAGGTGTCCCCCACAAACAAATGAATGTGTTCTGATAGATCGATCCTCAGCTGATGGCAATTCGGGAATTAGAGCCTCATTAGAGCTGTGTTGTCAGGGGCGGGCTTATGGGGTTATAAGCCAGCTTCCCCTTGCCAGAGTTTGGCACACCTTCCTGCCGCTGTTTGCAGTGCTGTGGCAGAGGTGATGTCCAGCCCTCTGCTCATGCCATCACTTTCCCTGCCAGAATGGAGTCTCCCCTCGAGTCCATAAGCCAAATAAACTCATTCCTCCACAAGCCGCCTTTGCTTGGGTTCTTTCTGCGCAGCAACTAGAAAGCTGACTGCAACACCAACCAACCCACCCCATTCTCTCTCTTTCTACCAAATAAAAAATATTTAAAAATAACCAGATGTATCATGGGAAGGGACATGCACAGTAGAGAACATGTTTTATAACTCAAACCCAAGCACCCCCCACCCAGACCATCCCTAGCAATGGATCCACCCTCCCCTAACAACCCTATCACTTCCTATTGCCTGTGAGTACCCATGAGTCACGAGGCCGGCTGCTCTTTCCTACATAAGGACTTGTGTGTGGCCCTCTTCCTTCTTTAAGTAAGATGCCATGAACCTGGAAACTCCCAAAGTCCACAGGCAGCAGAGATTCACAACCTGGTGTCAGCCGAGCTGGATCCTTTGAAGGCTGGAGGTAGGAAGAGTCTCTGGGTGCCTCTCTTAGTTCCTGCTGATGGGACATCCCATGGCTTAGGGATGTTTCACCTCATTTCTGTGTTGACTTTGACACAGTGTTTCTCCTATGTCTCCCCACATATTTTGTTACCTCTGTGCATGTCTGTCTCTCTGCTCAAAATTTCCCCTTTGTATAAGGACATGAATCAAATTGGTTTAATGACCTTATTTAGTTATATCTGAAGTGACTATTTTCCAAAATGGTCACACTCTGCCCTACTTGGGTTTAGTATTCCAACATGATTTTTGTTTGTCAGGGTGGCCGGAGTTCATTGGTTACCACGGAGTATTTCTCAGTGTTGGAATATGAGCCTCAGAAACCCTCAGGCACTGCTGATTTGAGATGGGACAGGCCCTTGTCTAGAGGTCTGGCTGGACATAGTCAAAGGCAGCACACGGTTTGCCTTTCCTCTCTTGGGAACACACACCAGAGTGTTTCCTACAAGGGGCATCTGTGGGGCTTGTGGGGGAAGCTGGGAATTGGAAGCCTTCTGTTCCCTTTCCTTGGGGGGTTGGAGCTATAAAATAAACACGATGGAATAGTGCACAACATTTAGGAGAAGTAGACTTGACAAATATTTGGCAATATGGATAACTTTTAAAAACATTCTGCAGAGTGGAAACAGGGCTGGGTAAAAAGACCACAACCTCTCTCTCCACCGTATGATTCAGTTACTTCTTCAAAGGAGAGGAGATCACCTGAACGGAGGTACCCACACGTGGTGACATGCACAATCACTAAAATATGGAATCAGCTAGATGGGTGCCAACAGATGAGGAAAATATGGTGACTTGACACAGTGAAGAATAAGTCATCGTGCAGGATGAGATGGTGTCACTTGTCCAGAAATGGGAACCAGACAGTATGTTAAGTGAAAGAAGCCAGACTCAGAATGCTGGCTGCTGTATGTTCTCTCTCATGTGTGGCAGCTAAATAAAACAAAAAAGTGACCTGGTTGAATTTGACCAGGTCAAATTCCCGGATGTGCATTTGGAAAGATCATACTAAGCCCTATTAATATGTACACTTACTACATTAATCAAAAATGAATATGCACACCCCACGAGCATGTACTCTTTCTGTTTTGCAAACAAGGCGCTAATCAGAGGCAGACACACATAAACACAAAGGCTTGTCAATTGTAGGGAAAGAAATTAGGCTGTGGATGGAGAAAGGGAATATTCCAGAGCAATGATGTTTTATGAACTAAGGAATTTGTTCAAATCAATGCTCAGTCTTGACACACATGAACACTGCCCCGCAGAGCACTGCACCCTGACCCCAGAGCAGCCCTGCCCTCCCTGTCCATGAGGAGACTGGACACCTGGACCTGTACCAACAACCTGCTGAAATATGGGGACCATTATGAAGTTCTAGGTGCCCTGAGACATGCCTCGCCTGAGGATATCAAAACGGCCTATTGGAAACTCACACTCAAGTGGCACCCAGCTAAAACTCCCCAGAATAAAGAAGAGTCAGAGAGAAAGTTCAAACACGTAGCTGAGGCATATGAGGGACTATCAGATGCTACAGAAATGAGACATCTATGACCCATATGGCAAAGAAGGAGGAAATGGTGGAGGAGGGGGAGGAGGAGGTAGAAGTCATTTTGATAGTCCTTTACATTCCAGAACCCAGATGGTGTCTTCAGGGTATTGTTTTTGGTGGAAGGGACCCATTTTCACTTGACTTCTTTGAAGATCCCTTCAATGACTTTTTTGGGAACCAAAAAGGTCCCCAAGGAAGCAGAAGCTGAGGCGTGGGCTCCTTCTCTGCTCTCACTGGGTTTCCATCCTTTGGAGGTGGATGTCCCTATGTCCCTCGTGTGATAGGCTAGGATCCTCTTCATCCTGGGCACTAGGTCATCTCTTCAAGTTCATTCAGTGGCAGTGGGATGGACAACTTCAAATTGATCTCCACTCCAACAAAACAGTTAATGGCAGAAAAATCACTGCAAAGAGAATTGTGGAGAATGGCCAAGAGAAGGTTGAATAATAATAATAATAATATGATGTGATGATGATGATAAGAGAGGGTTGAATAATAATAATAATAATAATAATAATAATAATAATAATAAGATAGACGGCCAGTTCAAGTCCTTAACAGTAAACGTACGGAGCACCTACTACATTTGGATAACAAGTAACTCAACACACACATTTAACAGAAATGTTAAACAGTAACAAACACCATTTGAGGATTAACAGGAAGATTTTTTTTGAGAATTTCAAATGAACTTGACTTTCAGTATAACTGTACCTAATCTAAAGTATTTATAAACAGCTCATTGGAGCCCCTGTTTGCCAGACTTTTGCGTTTGTTGTTGGGATCACACAGTAGGACCATTTACTTTTTGTCTCAACATTGTTGTAATCTCTGTATGCAGTTTGCCTTTTCATTAAACACAATCCAAGGTGAGCCTGTGACAAGTCGGGCTGGAACAAGACACACAGCGTGGACCACTGTGTGAGCCTGCTGTGAAGTGAGCATGGCCTTCCGCAGAAATGACTTCAGCTGTTTAGTAAGGAAAGATATTCCTGCATGAATGGTAATACGTTTCTGGTTTAGTATAAGTTAAGGACCCTTCTAGTTGTGTGTGAATGTTGGCAACTTCATACGTTCTGACAGTTGTTTAAATATGTAATGTTAAGCTTAGGTATTGAAGCAGCTGGTAAACTGGGTCTTTCTCATTTGCTTAAAAATCAATGTGAATGTGTTTGGTGCATTCTTTAAAAACATATATATATATATATATATATATATATATATATATATATATATATGAAATATTTAAAGTCTGAATGGTTCTAAAATGTAAAATAAAATGGTATTATCTTCGTTCAGTTATAGGGGTCAGAAACCAGTTGTCTATAGGCCAAATCCAGTCTGTGGTCTGTTTTAGCCCATAAGCTCAGATTGGATTTCATGTGGTTCTCTCTCTCTCTCTCTCTCTCTCTCTCTCTCTCTCTCTCTCTCCCCTTCCTTCTTTCCTTCTTTCTTTCTTTTTAATATTTTATTTATTCATTTGAGAGAGAGAGAGAGAGTGAGAAAGAAAGAATGGGCATGCCAGGGCCTCTAGCCACTGCAAAGGAACTCCAAACACATGCGCTACCTTGTGCATCTGGCTTTATGTGGTGTCATGGTTTGATCCAGGTGTCCCCCACAAACAAATGAATGTGTTCTGATAGATGGATCCTCAGCTGATGGCAATTCGGGAATTAGAACCTCACTAGAGCTGTGTTGTCAGGGGCGGGCTTATGGGGTTATAAGCCAGCTTCCCCTTGCCAGTGTTTGGCACACCTTCCTGCCGCTGTTTGCAGTGCTGTGGCAGAGGTGATGTCCAGCCTTCTGCTCATGCCATCGTTTTCCCTGCCAGAATGGAGTCTCCCCTTGAGTCCGTAAGCCAAATAAACCCATCCGTCCACAAGCCGCTTTTGTTTGGGTTCTCCTGCGCAGCAACTAGAAAGCTGACTGCAACACGTGGGTACTGGGGAATCGAACTCAGGCTCTTCTGCTTTGTAGGCAATGCCTTAACTGCTAAGCCATCTCTCCAGTCCCTCTTTTCTTTTCTTTTCTTTTCTTTTCTTTTCTTTTCTTTTCTTTTCTTTTCTTTTCTTTTCTTTTCTTTTCTTTTCTTTTCTTTTCTTTTCTTTTCTTTTCTTTTCTTTTCTTTTCTTTTCTTTTCTTTTCTTTTCTTTCTTTCTTCTTTCTCTCTCTCTCTCTCTTTCTTTCTTAGAAGAGAGAGCTAGAGAGACAAAGACTGGGGTGGGGGATGGCTGCACCAGGGCCTCCAGCCACTGCAAACAAACTCCTGATGCATGTGCCACTCTGTGCATCTGGCTTTATGTGGGTGGTGGGGAACTGAACCTGGGTTGTTAGGCTTTGAAGGCAAGTGCCTTAACTGATGAGTCATCTCTCAGCCTGGATTTTATGTCTTTAAAAATTTAGAGGAGTAAGATTGTGTGATAGAGATTGTACTGGGACTTTCAAAGCCTCAAATATATTTTTATTTGACCCTCTACAGAAACAAAATGGCAACTATGGAACTTTCTCCAGGAAAGACTCATGGCATCCTGTAGACTGGGAGGAGCCAATTAGCAGAACTAATACCTAAAAGCTGACATTTAGCCACTGTTCTAGTACTTTCTATATGTTAACTCATGAAATCTCTTCCAATCCCTATTAAGTAGGTATTATTATTGGTTCCATTTTCCAGATAACTAAACTGAGGCTCAGAAGGCACAGTGGTTTCTGTTCAGATGAGCCTGAGAATCAGAAAGAACAGCCAGCTGCTGTGTTGTTCTGCCTGGCTTACTTTTCCAGTTCCTTGACTTAAGTGAATCTCTGCTTCTAATCATTTAGAGTCTGGGACCAGGGTGGCATGGGCCTAGTAAGTGTTTCCTCGTATTACTATTGTGATGCTGCAGACGTCATTGTTGACTCATACCTTCCTACCTGAAATGGAAGGAAACTCATTCACAGAATTGGAGAGTGACAGCTTTAATAAGCTTTCTGACATATGTCCGCAATGGGGCCATGGATGCAGGCTGTAGTGTTAAGTGGAGCGGTGTGGTTTGAAGCAGGGAGCAGAGCCGTGGCACAGGAGTGGATGTGTGGGCACGTCTGCACGTGTGTATAGATTTACATGGATCGAGTGAGTGAGGCTCAATGCAGGAAAGAGTGTATGGATGCTCTTAAGCCTTTGAATACAGGATGAGAGGATGAAGGGAAAACACCTGGGCGGAGCACTCGCATAAAACTTTCCAGGAACACCCCAAGAATGTTGGCGCTTTGCACAACTTCTGCAATCACATTTGGGTTTCCTTTGTATCTTCATGTTGAGACAAGATCACTCGGAGGCCAACAGGTCATGGATTATGTTGTATGTTGTTTGAACACATAGTTTTGATTTTGAGTTGAGGAAATTGACAAGATTGTCTGAAAATTATCCCAGAAATATCCTGATTGACAGTACACAACAAAAGTTACTCCTCCTAGATGTCTTCCATCTGTCAAGGGTGTTGCAAATGTTTTTTGTTGTGTGTTCAAGTTTGTGTGTGTACCATGACATATGTGTGAAGGTCAGAGGATGATTTTTGGGTGTGGGTCCTTGTTTGAGGCAGGGTCTCTCCTTGTTCACTGCCGTGTTCCTCAGACTAGCTGGATCAGAAACTCTCCTGTCTTTGCCTCCCTTCTTGCCATAGTTTCCAGCTTTCATCTGGTGTCGGGGATCAGAACTCTGGCTTAAGTTTGCAAGTGCTTTGTCCACTGAGCCATCTCCCCAGGCCCAGAAACATTTGAAGTCTCAATAAGGCATGGGAGACCCAGTTTTGTTCACCATGTAAGAGTGAATTCTATGTAAATATTATCAAATTTGTCACTCAAACATGAGTTTGGTAGCTTGAAATCGATCACGATGGAACTTAGCAAGTGTTACGTATTACTCTACCCCTGCGTTTGAGCCGGCTGTTAAATATTTACCAGCATAGTAAGGCAGACATCAGACTTACCTTTCTTAGCAGTTATAAAATCCTAAGATTATAAGGATCATGGTAACAAAAGCCCAAACAAGAGAGGCAATTTCTTTTTTAATGGTGAAAATTTTAATAGGGTGAATATCAGTTCTCAGTTGTAAGAGGCTCTTTTGAGTTTTTAATGCCAATTAGTCTTGTTTTGATATTACATACTGGGAACACACAGGGAATATAGTTTGATCGGATATTTATGTTTAAATTATATATATATATATGTATATGTGTGTGTATGAGAGAGAGGGAGAGAGAGAGATGAAGAGAGAAGCTGGATGTTTGTGATGCGTAACAATTTTGAGTAGCAGGAAGCTGATGTGTGGTTGAGATCGTTATTAAAAAGAGAATAAATTTTGGCCAATTATATCTCCATGTTTTATTTAAGTTTCTGTTTTTATCTTTTCTATTGTGCATTGATCTGCTGTCTGCCTACTAGAATATTTTTTTAAACACAGGTCCTCCCCATGGGTAAGCTGTTGTCCATACAGTGTCCATACAGTATGATCTTGAGACTTTGTTTTTCTAAAAAGAGATTATTTTGTAAAATTGAAACGGATTTGGAAAGGAGTCAGTTAAAGTTTCACACAGTGATGCTGAAGAAGTTTGCTATTATCAGTGATTAGTTCTAATTAACACAAGAATGTGACTCCAGATGACATCCAAGGGGGGGTGTAAGTGCCTTTTCTTGAGACTTTTCCTGTCCTGGAAGAGCCAACTCGTGTGGAAAATAGAGACTTTGCAGCCATTGGGATATAATTATGTGTGTTTTGTTTGTTTTTATAGAACAGATGCAAGACAAAGAACATAGCATGAGATATTGGAATGCAATTTCGAAACATATGTTTCCAAAATTATGGAAACGTTCTGGATGATAAATAAATCCTTTCAGCCTCAGAAGATATAGGCTGCAAGGCTCGGGGAGAGGCGGGTGTTGGATGGGAAAAAACGTGGTTTAAGTAACAGGCTGAATAGTAAGCACATCAAAGCCATTAAAGCATAAACCCCCAGATTTAAAAACGTGAGAGACGAAAGATTATGTAGCGTGGCCTGGCGGCTTTATAGAGCCCGTTTCAAATGAGGAATAGAACAAAAGAATGTGCGATTGAAGCTCTTGAAGAGATTTATTTCAGGAGAGGCAAACATTTTGCTCTGATACCAATTAACCAGGAAGAAGCCCCACGTCATAAATGCCAATATTACAAATGTAAATCCCCGAAGACAGGTCACAGGGCTTTGAAGATGCGATGTGTCAAGAGACCCCAGAAAGAAAGCAGTCTACCTGTTCTGCCTACCTGCTTCGCCCTTCTGTGTCCCGTCCACAGGAGAGGTTCCCCTTGGGGACACAGACTCTTGCCTGCGGTAATTTGGTCACTCGATCTGTTATGTGGATTTAGATCCCATTCGAGGGAATTTATTATGGGAACGCTGAAGATTCTCTTCATGGCATTGTGCCGTCTGTCACAGTTCAGAGATGCTCTGGGGTTTTTCTATGTTATTTATGATAGCATAGTTCCCAAAGTGGGTATGCAAGGGCAGTGACAAATGCAGAGTGAAAACAAGCGAGTGTGACACTAGTGTCATTTAAGATATACTCACAACTGCTACTTGAACTGTGTGCCAAAGAGGTCTTCAGAATTTGGGATAAATTGGGATGACCTTGCCTAGCCCTTTCAGAAGGGAAAGAGGCCCAGAGAGGCTGGGAGATTCTTCAGTCCATTAACATCCCAAGGGAAACTGAGCCAGGACACCACCAGCATCGTGGGCCGAGTCTTGCTCTCTCCCAGTGACAATAAGACGGAGGGAGGAGATACACTAACTGGAATGTCAGACAAAGAGTGTTGTCTGTAATGGAGATGTCTGTTGCCACAAAAATATTCAACTCTCGTCACTGAAGTAGGATAATAAATCTTTTTCGCTTTTGTATTTTGGTGCATCAGAGCATTATCTTTTATGATCATAGGTGTTGCTTCATTATTTAAAGCATACTTGTTATTGCAAGAAAGACAAGCTCGCATCTGATTTATAATGGAACGATTGTACTCTGAGTTAAATGAAAGTTCAAAGGAAAATGAATTCTAAATAAGAATAATTGAAGAGATTCAAGGTTCATTTGAGTTTATATTCATCAAGGCAATTGTCTCCAGAAATCTTCTTATTTAAAGCAACAGGACAGATCATAACTTATAAACTTCGTCTTTATAACATCACTTTATTCTATATATCATAATCAGAAATGTTAAGCCTCAGCAGTAATTTATACTGAACGTATTGTTACAGAGTATAAATGTCATTAAGTGGTAGACTTATGCCTCAGTGTCATGCAAGTTGAAGCCTTGGATTAAAAGAAATTACCCATAATGCACATATTCTATAAAAAATATTCCTGGGGTTTTCTCCTCCAGAGCAGCCTCATATTAAAGTTCAGTTTCATTTTACACCTCTTCTCTGCTCTGGGAAGTGCAACCTTTACTTCTCCTTCTTGTTTTTAAAGTCACCTTCTTAGATCTGGTAGAACATAACTCAAACAACTGAAAATGTTAGGAATGGATTTACAGTCCCACTGGCTGCTCTGTATCTGGGACGGGAAGGGAAGTGAGGCTGGAGATAACTTTTCCTGCCATCAAGGGACATCGAGGGAGAAGAGGTCATGAATTGTAATGTGCCAACTAGTTTTGGTTATTCAGGGACTTGTGCAATGTGTGGATCGCTCAGGCTACTTCCTCACTCAGGGCACCTCTGGTGGTCGCCTGGGTCTGCTATGGTGGGTCCCCAAAGAAGTGGTGGCAAAGGAGCAGCCTGAGTTTGAGCATCTACTTTGTGCAAACACAGGAAAGAATATGTATATGCATATGTATCAATGTATATAACGGGTATATGGATTTAATCTTCACAGCAAACCTAGAAGGAAAATGCTCTTCTGTTTTGTAACAACAAGATGACAAAAGCTCTCTACAGTTAATTCGTTTCTGAAATCTTTTTTTCTTATTTATATGTTTATTGTCCATAATGTGTTACATTATTCAGTGGGCAAACAATGAGTTGTTATCCCCAATTCCCCAATTATTGAGTTATTCTGCGTCAGTCTTTGAGATAAAAAGAGGAGCATCTCAGCCCACTCTGAGCTCAGAGTGCAGGAAGAGAAAAAGAAAATAAGCAACTCATCCCAAGTCTAAAGTTGCCATTGGCGATATGTGTTATGAATCAAAATTATAAGCCATTATGAGATTAAAGACTCATAAACGGGATACAATGTGATCAGGTTTGTGGGGGTCTGAGGAGACCTTCCTGATGGTCTGACCTTTGAAAAGACAAAGAATGGAAGGATGGAGAAGATGCTGTCAGAAGTGTGCACTAACCAGGCCGTGCTGGACTCCACACTGTCTGTCTCACACCACTCCTATTGAGATGTGACCAGTATTCTCTGTCCACTGGGGGGAGAGGGTGGTGGTGGGCTGAAGGCTGCTGAGGCCCTTTGCCCTTGCT
>PVHP010037351.1:0-17432 GCA_004024765.1 Zapus hudsonius
GAAACTCCTTCAGCATTGTGTCAAAAGAATCAGTATTTTTCCTACTACATCCTTCCCAATACAGAACCACTGGCCCAAGCTCAATGGTGGTAATCTCTTAAACAACTGCAGCTGAAGCAAGCTGTAGAACTTTCATTTGTTCCTGTTTCACTTCAGTTTTCTCAACTCAACACTGCTGAAGTTCTCAGAACACGGGAAGCAGACAGCTAGCCTCTCACATAAACCGCTTCTAGCACAGTCCTGACAAAGTTCTCTTCCCCAATACGCCAAGACTCACAGTCCACCATTCTTTCTGCATTTAGGTCTTTCAACATTGACCAGAAAGGCCCATCAAACTCTGCTTAGAGCATTGCAAGATGTCTTGGGCCAAGATATCAAATCCTTCCACATCCCTACCACAAATGTCTTGGAATGTATTTTAACCTCTACACATATTCAAAAAAGTCCAAGATTAGAGTTTCCTGTATTTCAAGATCCATTCATTTTATATTTATTCTTTCCATATTCTTTTACATATTTTGTAGCTACTCAGTGCATTCACATTGAGGATAAGGAGCATACTGTAGAGTTAACGATCCGTGTGATTAATTTTAGGTGTAAATTGATAGGGTTGAGGGATATTCAGAGAGCTGGTAGAGCATTCCTATGGGTATATCTGTGAGGATGGTTCCTGAGGATAAGCATTATAATGGCTGTGTTGAAACAGATTAGTGCTCCTGAATGTGAGGATACTACCCAGTCTGTGAGGTCTTAAAGTGGACAAAAGGAAGACTATATATTTCTTCTCTTGCATCCTGACATCAATGCTTAGGTTTGGGTCTTCAGAAGCTAAAAATTACATCAATAGCTCCAGGTTCTCAGTCCATTCATTGGCCTTAGTGTTATAAGACCTGCATTGGTAAGTATCCAGCTTTAGCCCCATGATTAGATAAACCAATTCTAGTATCTTCTTGTGTCGATCTCCGTCTATTTTCTGTATATTATCTATCATCTTTTACGTCATGTCTATCTATCTATCTACATATCATCTATTCAACTATCTATCTTCTATCTATCCATCTAATTATGTTTTTTTCTGGAGAATATTAATATACTATCTCTGTCTTATGTAAGGAAACACAATATTGTGGACAAAAGGAGCATTTAGGTAATGATTATCTGAACTGAAATGAACCACTGACTTGTGTGCATAGGAATACTGGAGAGGCCTGTGTAGACTTTCCTGTCATACCATTTGTGTAGAAACCTTCATATTTAACCCCCCAGGCTAGTGCCTCACTCAGAGCTTTCTGGTGCTATGGTATCCTGACTAATATAGCTAATTCAACTGGGTTCTCTTTAAATCCCTTACAAAAACTTTGCCCAGGCTCCTGGATCCACCTACAATTCAAATCTGGTAATGGGACATTTGGAATGAGGGCTCCAAATAATAAGGGCAAGACCTGAAACTCACAGTATCTTGGTTTGATATGTTCCTGAAATCAGCCATAAACAAGAATCATAGCTAGGAAGAGTAAACAAAGCTGAGCTGAGGGCTTGGGATTTGTACGGGATTTGTGGGCTTTGGGTTTCTTGCTGATGCTGTTCTGTAAATTTACCTAAGCAAGCTGTGATGCTTCATGTTACAGACCCAACACCCATCTAAGTAGAAAAAGGCCTCTCAGAGATGGTAGGGTAAAAATACTGGACCTTTAATAGTGCCCCAAAGTTTTTCCTAGCCTTATTCAAAAGGCTTCATTCTTCCCTATCTTCTTTCCAGAACAACACAGAAAAGACTAATAAAAGTAACGTTTGGCAAAGTGGATATTTTACATATCATTATTTTTAAATGAAAAGATATAGTATAGGATGTTTTGTGTGAATTATGTCCTTGTAGACAACTGAGTCACCCTGTACCCATGTTCTTGGGAATTGTGTCTTGCCACTTTAAAAGCCTTCTGTGAGGAAAAATATATAGGAACTGCTTAATATACGAGGATGCACAGCTTGGAAGACTAATGCATGCATTTTAATTAGCATATATTAATTATAAAAAAATAACGTGTTTCATTATGACATTTCCATACATGTGTAATACATGCATGTTAAACCATTTGTTTCTTTAAATAAAAACAGCATGCTACTGGTTCTCCTTCTGTTCTCTCTCTTGCCCTCTCTCTCTTCAACATAATACTATATTTTTGCTAACTTCTTCCCAACTTCACTGACCTGAATTTTAAAAGAAGTCCATATGTTTAAATTCATGCTGTCACATCAAGAACATATACAGGTATCTGCACAGAAAAATCTCTCTATGATCATTCAGTTGTGCACATGATTTCAGTTAAGCCAAAGCCATGGAAAATAAACATGAAAAATTGGGAGGGGCCATCCCTCATCCTCACTGTTATCAGGGAAGTTTAATTAAGAAGACAACAAGAAATCAGGAAAACATGCAGAAGAGCTTCCAAAACTGGCTCAGTGTTCTGGAGCTCACTCCATCCCTGCCTGCTCTTTCCCTTTGTCTAGGTCTGTGTTCTATCTCCTGGGCCTGGCATCCCTATCATGCAGACCTTGCCTTCTTCAGGACAGTCTTCTCTAACAATCTCCTACCTCTCTCAGTGTTTTCTTCCCCTTTCCCTGAAATTATTCCCTCACATGTCCACTGATCAGAATCTTACATGCAAGTAGTAGGCACACAGATTAGCATCTGGAGCAAAAATAAATGCCTAAAGCAATAAAAAATGTATTTCAGAGGCTAGAAGTGGTGACACACACCTTTGATCCCAGTACTTAGGAGGCAAAGGTAGAAGGATTACTGTGAGTTCAAGGCCAGCGTAGTGAATTCATAGAGACAACATAGTGAATTCCAGGTCAGCCTGGGCTACAGCGAGACCCTACCTCAAAAGACCAAAATAAACAAATAAATAAGAATTTCTAGGGTACAAGTTAAATTGAAGAATGGACCGAATGATGGCACATACCTGGTTAATAAAGTGGGCAGAAAACAGGTGTGTGCTGGCATCCAAGAACACCAAGAGCTCCCTGAGAATACCACATTCCTTGTGGTGCAGGGAGGCCTTGGCCAGGACTCAGTCTAAGGCTTTCACTTTATTGTGGAGCCAGGGACAAAGATATTGTCCCAAGTCTCATTTTCTAACTCCTAAGATGTGTGTCTTTGTCTTACAGAGTTTTTGTAAGAATAAGTCATATAGAAGAAGACGGCATCTACTTGATGGTGTAGCTCAGTGTCTGCCACCTTATGGGTAGTTAACATATCATTTCCCTGAGTAGGCCTTTAAAGCAAGATAAACTCTCCTAGTTGAAGAGGAGAGTTTACATACTCTTCATATAAGGTAGCTCAGATTCTGAAAGAAAACACAGATTTAGAACCATCATGTTCAATGAGGGCTCCACTGAAAGCAAGTCCCACCATGGTGGGCAGTATGCCCTTCCTGATTCACCATCTGCTGGGACCAACAAGCACAGCCTTGGAGCCATAGAAGTGTAGTGGAGGGTCATTTCTTTAGCCGAAGGATGTTTCCCTAGCCTGCCTTTACTAGCTTCATGAAGAAAATGATCTCTTATATGAAAGCTCCTGGTCTGATCATGTGTAGTTACACAACCTGATGAGTTTACAGTGTGTCAGCCTCAAACCTGTGATTCTAATAAAAAGCTGTCCTTTCACTGATTCTCATGAATCATTGGAGTGACTCTGGATTAGTTCTGTTAGTGTGATTTGGGTAGGCATTGTTTCTTTTTCTTTTCTTTTCTTTCTTTCTTTCCCTTCTTTCTTTGTGTTTTTTCTCCCCATTTGGAAACATATGGGATTATCAGCTTTGTTGTTGATTAATATCCACTAAATACAGCATTGTTCTTGATTAAGCCGGGTATTCTACTATAGACATTTTCAAAAATAAATTCCCACAAATGTAACAATGATGAAGAAAATAAGCCTCATGTTCACCAATTGCATTTCCATTTTCCCCTCTTTGTGTTCATTCTGATGCCAGAGCAATTTCCATCTCCTTCTGAGCACTCCCCATTGAAAAGCTAAGTGTTTCAGATAGAACAGGCAAGATGCAGGCTCCTCATCCCAGCAAGCTGAGGACATACCATCTGACCATTAACACCCCACTGAGCCTCACAAGGACCATTCTGTCTCGGCTGAATGTCATTTCAGCCAGTAACAATTATTTACTTCTGGAGAAAAATTTGCTAAGGGATGTGGAGCCAACTGGTGCTTTTGATTTTGAGACTGGCTTGGTTATTCCTAAATTTCAGCTTGGGAGGGAAATTTGCAATTACCTCTGGAGAACACACCATTTCCCTGGCATCCTAATGGCCTTTCGCGGTGAGAGGGGGTGTGCTGAATTGTAAGCTGTGCCACCAGACTCCTCAACAAGCAGGCGGCTCATCTCAGACTCAATTTACCTTAGATGCTGTAAAATTCACGCATTTTCTGAATCTCAGTCTTTCATGCAAAATTTATGCTAAGTTGATAGTTCCCTTATATGTATGTAAGAAATTTTTAAAGGAATATAAATTTCCAATCCCCCATAATGACAAGTAATCTTCATGATAAAACAAAAATAACCATTCCACTGATGCCTCAAAGAACTCTATTTATACTTCTGTTCTACGAATCACTTGTCTCACTGCAGAATGTGTTTTTTTTTTCTTTTGTTATATAGCCCAGGCAGGCCTCAAACTCATGGGTGATTCTCCTGCTTCAACCTCAGAGTGCGAGGTACATAGGTGTGAGACACCATAGCCAGCAAGGAATTATATTTAAGCAGATCCTGTTGATATTTATTATTACACACCTGTAGCTTTAGTTCAGCCTGTCTCTCTTTGGTCTCATTCCTCTAAACCTTCCCTACATTCACCTTCTGACCCCCAGCAATCTTCCGTTGACTTTCATTTTGCTTACAATCCTCTACTTTTCCCTGTTTCTCTCTCTCTCTCACACTGCATAATGCTTATTTGCAATCATATTTTACTTTTCCTACTGTCCACAGGATTTCTTGAAGGGTAGAAGTGTGCTTCTTGCATTGTCTTACACAATTCCTCATATGCAACAGATATGTGTCCATCATTATAATTGTCTATCAAGTATATACAACTGATGTTCATATTTTTGAATCAAGTAATAAAGGTCATATTTTGCATTATGAATTATGTTTACATTTTAACTGCACATATATATATATATATATATATATATATATATATATATATATATATATATATATATATTCTATGAACTGCTATTGTTTTTTTTTCTCAATTTAACCACTAACTCTAAATACGAATGAAGGCAATTTATATATTAGACTTCATTACAATGGATTGACTCTTCCCATCCATGTCTCAACATTTTGCTTGTCTTTCTGTGATTTGGCACTCATGGAAATTGTCATTTTATTGCAAACCTAGGAGAGCAAGGGGCAGACTGAGGATCATATAAATAGAACATGTATTTCAAAAAAAAAATCAAAGATAATTTATTGCAACTGTTGACTCTGCTGGCCTTTTAATAAATTCACTTTAAATATTTTTTCACATTTTGGGGTGTTTCTCAGCATTAATTGCCCATATGGGTTTAGAATTTCAGTCTGGAGAGTTGATATTCAAATCTCTCTCTCTCTCTCTCTCTCTCTCTCTCTCTCTCTCTCTCTCTCTCTCTCTCTCTCTCTCTCTCTTGCTCTTACTCTGGCTCACTTTCCCTCCCTTTTCTTTTCCTCTTTCCCCTCCTCTCCTCCTTTGCACCTTCTGGCCTTGTCCTGGACAGTGATTGGAGTTGTGCTTATGCAATCATAGGACCTCTGCTCAAAACTGGGCCATGCAATTGTAGTAATTTCTCTACTTTTTACTCTATTTAACATGAAAAATAGGATTGTTCCTTAAAAGTATGCTTTTATGCTACAAATAGTATGCTACAAATAGAAATAAAATCTCTTTTAAATACCCATCACATAATCTTTTTCTCATTTTTTTCTAAACTGGATGTGACTCATCCCACCAAGAACCTCATAAGCACAACAAACATCAAATGAAAATGAGTAACTTGTAAGTTGTGTTGAGGCAAAAGGAAAGTGAATGCCAAAAGCAGGTGGATTCAGAAGTGAGTGTTCACAGACAAATCCCAGGTCTTCAGATGCAACACAAGTTCAGATGCGTCTTACAGGAGATGAGGTAGGGCACAGATGCCCTCCTAAAGGCACAGTTATTCCTTTCTCTGTGGTTCTTCTGGAACACACTGGGTGCCATAATTAGCAGAATATGCTTCACTGTAGCCTAGCCTGGCTTGGAACTCACTGTGTAGCCCATGCTGATCTTGAACTTGTAGAAATCCTTCTGCCTCAGTCCTCCCCATGCTATGATTAAAAGCATAAGCCACCTTGCCCAGTTGAAAATAAATGCAAAGTACATTGAGCTTAGGGCTGCATGAATGTTAGGAGAGACCTCTGCAACCTGACCTATACACCTAGCCATTCACACATTTACTTTAATAATGTCCCCACATAATCATTGAACTAAGCACAAAAACAAGGAACCAGAAAAGGAAATCAGCAGGACATCAGAGGAGGCAAAGAGGTCATGGTCCAGGGAACTTACTCTGTGTCTCTGTCTGAGCTGTGACAGGTTTCAGGAAACATGGGGCAGAGCTGGCAAACTGGAAACTCATGAGAGCATCAGGGCATGGATAACGACCATTTATAGCACCAGCTCTTACAGTGTCTGTGAAGAAGTTAGTTGCCATGAATGAGATACAAAGGAGAACGTTTGCACTCAGTACAGAATTTGGCCACACCTGTGATATGAGACATGGGCTCCACTGGATTTTCATGCTCACAAGGCAACCTCTGGCTGCAGGGTCCCTGCACCGGGGGAGGGGGAGGCAAGAATTGGCAGGTCACTGTCTGCATAGTGCCCACTGCCTAGCGCAACTTCTATTACAACAGAGACACCGTGATCAGCACAAGCACCTGTGTAAACCCATCTTCATGTTGGCCAACTTTCTTCCTGAAAAAGTGAGGCCACTTGTGCTTTGAGACACCCTTGGATCATCACATCTCCTTGGCCAGATTGGAAAAGGTCTTCTTGACACTGAGTTAAGATAACTTCGTGTCTGTTCTCATGTGTGCTGCCAACCACAGTTGAGGCGGTCTTCTCTGTCACTCCGTTGAGCCCATGGTTGAATCTAGTCCTTGATGTGGACTATGCCTGTTGAACAGAGCATTACACTGTGGGTAGCTCCATCCTACCAACACTCTTGAGAAAAATGACTCATTCTCCCCAGAAACTGGCTCAACAAGGCTGTGATTTTTTAAGAAGAAAGAGATATGAGTCGGTTGGCAGGCAGTGCCACTTTGGAGATGCAAGCTAGAATTTTCTTCAAAGGGCTGGGGACAAGGGGTTTGGGATAATTCTGTGCTTTGTAAAGTTCCTAAAATATGATATTTTCAACCTCCCAGCCAAAAAGGGATTCTTCCCTTTAAGAATCAGAGATTTCGTGTCTAATAAATTGGCATGTATGTAAAATGTTCATTTACAGGGTACCTGTAAACAAGGTGCCTTCTTGGAATCTTGTAACCTGTAATCTTTTGTAAGCTCAGATCACAGATTAGCTAAAAAGCTCCTTCAAAATTTGCTTTCAGATCTAAAGAATGGTAAAACCACAATGTCTAGGTATTTGCAGCCTCAATTTAAACTGGCTAATACTTTGCACAACAAGTTTCATGTTTTATAAAAATAAGTGTTGCTTATTATTCTCCAATCAATAAAGTGCCATGTACCAATACTCCATATACATTCTTTACCCATATGTTTTTATGTGTGGTACACATACATGTGTGTATGAATGTTCGTGTGTGTGTGTGTGTGTGTGTGTGTGTGTGTGTATGCATGGGAAGCCAGAGGTCAACATTAGGTGTCTTCCTCAGTCTCCACCTTGTTTTATGAATTTTTAATTCTTTATTTGATCGTGTGTGTGTGTGTGTGTGTGTGTGTGTTTGTGTGTGTGTGTGTTTGTGTGTATTCCATAGCATGTGTGTGGAGGTCAGAGGACAGCTCTGAGGTGTCTGTGCTTCAGCTTCTTTTAGACAGGGTCTCTTGTTACTGCAAATGAACCTCCAGATGGCAAAGGGACATCAGATGAGCTCACCCAGGAGGCTTGGATTCTTCAGGATCTGTCTTCCATTGTCATAGGAACGTTTGGATCACAGATGGGTGGGCCACACTGGCAGGCTTTGCAAACAAGTGCCTTTAACCTCTGAGCCATCTCCCTATCTCCTCCTAATCCCAATTTATTTCCTTAGGCATGGTCTCCAACTTTACCTAGGACTCACAGAGTGAAGAAGACATAGGGATTCCCTGTCTCCTCTTCCCAGCACTAGGGTTACAAGCACATGCCACCATCCTGAGCTTTTACATGGATAAAGTGATTACTGGTCAATCTGGTCCATCTCTCCAACACTGAAAGTTCTTTAGAGTAGATTTTTGCCAGGTTTTATATGCGTTTAACATAAATTTCACATCAATCAAGACTCATGAATATGTAATGAGTATGTGAATTAGATCTCAGTTTTCTTTAAAAAGGAGCTTTTGGCTTCAATGTCAGGCAAGATTCATTGTGATTATACTGTGGAGAGTCCAGTGACCCAAACAGACCACTAAATCCTTCAGACTGTTCCCCGTTTTCTCTACCAGCAGCCCGATAGGAAATGAAAGAAGTATGTTGGGCAGGTTATGACTCAATGGCTTTGGGTTCCATGTGTGTTTTTGATCTTCCACATTCTTTTGTTCTTTTTTGTGATTCTCACCGGTCTCCCAAATATTCACCCACCATGACTCAGGGAATTGAGTGGAAGAGGGGGCGGAAAGATTGTGAGAGCCGTGGTGGGGGAGACAGTCCAGAGACATAGCACCCATCAGTAACAACTCACTTGGGCCAGGAAGACTGGGATGAGTACTAAGATATACAGGATCCCTTGCCACAAGGACTAATACAGACAGCCCACGAAGGAGGATATACAACTGATCAGGGATGGGGAGAGGGGGAATTGGGGAAGTCGGGATAACGACTCATTGTTTGCCCACTAAATAATGTAACTCATTATGGACAATAAATATATATATTTTAAAAAAAGCCAATTCTTTCAGTAGTGACTTCTCAGTACCTTTTCCTTTGGCCTTTCATCTGCCAAGTACCTCGACACATTCTCTCCAAATCTTTTCCATGGGCTGTGGCATCCACGGAGCTCGCTTGCTGAGGAAGAAACAACAGCCAGGCTTCACAACTGTCTTGGTGCTCTCTGCTAGGGTAACGACCGGCTCTTGGTTTTATTCTGTTTTATGTAAATTGGATCACAGATGTTTTATTGCTGCAAAATGCTCTGAAACTTTTTCATGTGTTCAGTGGGAAAAGAAGCCTTTCAAAATTCATGGGGAAATAATTAAGCTTTTTAATCTCACTGTCAATTTATCAGAACAAGTTATAAATCTCTCTTTATACTGCCTGCCTCTGCACACATGACTTCTCAGTCCATTTTCCCCCTCGGGTATGTCTGAAAGTGCCTAACTAACGTTGCTCAGCATGCAGTCTGGAACACTGACAGTTTACCCAAGTCTCAGGCAGTCTGTTCACCCTGGAGGTGTTATGCCTGTTCCCTGGGAGCTGAAGGAGCTGGGACCCTCGCTGCCCTGTGGGAGCCTGGCATGGAGGCTCCCAAGCAGTGCATGGCCCCAACTGTTTCTGCCTCAGTCCCCTTCAGCCCCACATTTCTAGAAGTGTCGGCTTGGCTGCCTTGTGGATGGGGCTGGTGTGGATAAGTTCACCTTCTCTGTAGCCTGGCAGTCTTACAAGCAAAGGCCTGGGCTGGATGTAGGTCATCTGTTGAGTCTGTGAGGTCTGAGCAGACCTGCAGGTCAAGATGAGAAACTGCTTGGCATTATGGCTTATGTCTATAATCCTAGCACTGGGCAGGGGGTGGGGGACTGAGGAGGGAGGATTGCTGCAAGTTTGAGGCTAGCCTCGGCTATAGAGTGAGACCTTGTCTCAAAAACAAATAAATAGCAAAAATAAACAATAACCACCAAGTGGAAGGGGAACAAGGGATTAACAATACTCTCTGAGTACCTGGCAAGGCTGAATGTGACTTTCTGACTCCTGACTCCCTTCCCAGCCGCATCTCACACAAAGGCTTCACGTCTGTTAACTTGGAACGTGTTGAGCCAGCACACACGGCTACAGTGTGCACATAGCTCTGGAGCTGCGTACAGAGATCAATGCTCAGGGTTCTCCTTTCTTCTTCCCAGGTGATGTGTTTTCCCTGGCAGGTATTAGACCTGGAGTCTCAGCCAAGAGGGTCCATTTTAGGCACTGAAGTGGGGTTGCTTTGGGAATTAGCATGTTTCTTACAAGTTCTCAGGAAAAGGTTGGCTTGGTGCATTGGTCTTTGTGTCAATAAAGCACAAGTTCTTTTGATCTGGAAGTATTTTACCTGATTAACCTATGCTCTCCTTCACATTCTCATTGCCTTCTTTCTCCCTTTCTTTAGCACTGAGCTTCTTATAGGTGCTAAAGCAGGAGCTCATAAGCATTAACCAGAGGACCAGAGAGTTTATATAGAAGGCTCTGTGGGCAGATATCTCTTCAGTTCCCTCAATCCGCTGCTGCTCTTCCAAAGCAGAGACAATGGTGAAGGGAACAAATGTGGTGTTTCACTGGGAAGGCGGCTCTCTGTGGGGTGTGACTTGGTATTGGAACATGAGACATTTCTGGATTACGAGGGAGAAAGAAAGGGTGTATTGCTGGTACCTAGGCATGGAGGCCAAGGATATCACAGCAGAGACTTCTCCAACCCCAACTACCAAGAGTACCAAGCAGAAAAATAAAACTATAATGGACATGAAAATTTGCATTTTATATAATTTTGTGTGTAAGTAACATCAGTGTCTCAATGTGTTCAGTTTTCTCCAAATGGCAGAACCACCCTTAGCTTGCAGACTGTATCAACACTGGATCAGGGCCACAGTTTGCCCTCCTCATACAAATTGCACCTCACGGGATACTGATGTCTTTCTCCAGTCCATGAAAGTAGCCTGCCATAACAGTTGGGTAGGAGCTCTCTAGAGAGCCTGAAAGCATTTGTCTGGCTCACCTGTAATGACAGCCTTAGCCCTGTTGTGTGATCTCAGCCCACAGCTAAGAAGGCTTCTCTTCCATGTGATGAAAACAAAACAAGGAAAGAGACAGGCAGGAATGCAATTTCTGGAAGCTGTAACTTCTCTGCTCCACAGAAATCCCAATATTATCGAGGATTATTTACTTTTACTGGAGCTAATGGCACACATTTTGTTCCTGGATACAGCCTGCAATGCCTCCCTGTTTTGTGGGTCCCAAGTGCTTCTGGGACCCCTGCAGCTATGTAACAGGGCTCCCACTGGGGGAGCATGTTCAGTGATCATTGCCTAGTGAGGGATTGTAGCAGGGGAGAGCTGCGGATTAGAATTTAGATAGTACCCAGCAAATTCCAATGCACCTCAGAATTTAAGGAGTACCCGAATTCTTGTCTATAATATTAAAGAATTAAAATTATAGACCACCAGAGGATAAGGTAGAGTGGGAGACTTTATTTAAAAGAGAATAGAAAGTGACAGAGATCTCCAGTCACCAGTGTGGAGAGAACACATGGGAGAGGTTTTAGCAAAAATCTATGCTGTTCAGCTAAATAAACAGGGAAAGAAAACAGAGTGCTCCCATGATGAGGAAAAGGCTCATGGGGGAGATCTTGAGCACCCTTCACCCCAGCCATTAGGCCAGAGTGAGGGAAGACCTTACCTTTTCTGAGGCCTTAGAAGTCCTCCTCCTAGGTTGCTATGTAGGAAGAAGCAACAGAATTATCTGTTCAGTGAGTATTCCTGCCCCAGGTGCACAGAGAGACAGCTGGTTGGTCCATACCTGACCAAATAGTTTTAGCACATAGGTTTGAGCTCTAGCTAGACACCTCCCACTCAAGTGGGGGGGGGGTCAGGTTTGGAATCTATGGAACTTGCCTGAAAGTGTCACAGGATCATGGGAAATGAGGGGTCCTGCTCCTCCTCTGCCTTCAAGAAACACAATTTGGAGGCTTCATGAAACTCTTGGAGCAGCAAAGGCTCTGCTAGTGCGTTGGGTTCTAGTATTGATTTTATACTGAGAGATCAGAAGAAAGGAACTTGTGTTTGTATGCAAACGCACACAGAGAGTCAGGCTCCTGTCTCAGAAGTGTGGGTTAAATAGACCACCTGTAAGTCAGCTGTTTCTCCTGTGGACATTGTTTCTCATCAGAAGAACTTTATACGTAATCAATGAATTCTTGGCTTTTCTTCTAGAACTCAATCCAAAGACAAGATGCAGTGCAAAGTCCCGCTAACTAAGCTATCCAGAGAACATTTTTACAGAGACCTGTCTGTGCTGACATAAGGCTTCCATTCTGGCTGTGTGCTATAGAAATCCTCTTCTCCCTCGCCTGTTCCCTGGATGGAGAAAGTCCTAGTTCTGAGTGGCATGCACAGCCTGCCAGTGTCTGATAATTCTGGTCTCCCTGTCTGCTCTGGTCACTGTCTGATTCCACTTCCCTGATTCATACCAGCTAACCCTCCCATGGATACCAGTGCTTAGATTTCAGTTCCAGCCGTGAGATAGAACTGGTCCTGTAAAGTCTCCATAATTTTATTCCCTCTCTGATAAAAACATTTTGTATCTAAAATGCAATAAAAGCAATTGTATCTAACTCTGAAAAGTATTATAAAATGAATTGAGTAAAAGCATATGATGTCTTTGGTGCTCCATAAATATTAGTCACAAGTGTTTTTTTCCCATTTTTCTTACGCATGTGTATGTGTGGTGTGCATGTGTGTGCATGTGCGTGTGTGTGTATACATTCATATGCATGTGTGAAGGTATGTTTTCCTGTGTGTGCATGCGAGTGGAGGCCAGAGGTTGACATTAGGTATCTTCCTCAGCAACTCTCCTCCTTACTTTTTGAGACAGGATCTCTCGCTGAAACCAGACCTAACTGATTTGGTTAGACCAGCTAGTCAGCACGCCCTGGGAACCCTTCTGTCTTCACCTCCCTTGTTCCGGGATTACAGGTACATGGCAGTGCACCTGGCTTTTATCTTCACGCTTGCATGACAAGCACCTTGCTGACTGAGCCATCTCTCTAGCCCTAGTCACCAACACATTTAAAGAATTCCTATCTGAACCAGGAAGGAAATGTGTTGGAAGGATTTAAGGATCACAACAGACTCAGGGTGTGGTAGAGGCCCATGCTTGGAGAAACACAAAGCCCAGGGACTGTGGAAGGGTCAGGAATAGGAATCTGGCTATGATCTTTTAGCTTCTGCTCCAGTGAGTCAAATAATCTGAACTGCAAAGATTCTGCTCCATCGGTCCTTGCTCAATGCCCTGATTGGGAACTAAGTGAATGCATATTCCCTGCTGAGCCCAGCACCAACCTTCTCTGCTCATCTACCAGGAATTGTGAAGGCCCAGTAACTACAGAGGAGACCTAGAAGTGATGCAAAAACCATTTGGGTACTTTTTAAATGATAAATTGGAATGTAATCAGAAGAGAAAATTCGATGAGTGGGACTCATTCTGTCCATAAACACGTGAAGTGTGTATGTCCTAACATGGTGACACATGGCTCTGTTCAACATAAAGTAGAGAACACTAGCTGCCCAGAAGGATCCACCCACCGACGCCTTTCATCACAGCCCCAGAGTCATGTGCATCTAACGTGACTGTGTCACCCAGGGTTCCTTGGAGTCAGCCATGCCAATGACCAAGGTTCCTCTCCACCAACATTAGCAGAAGTGACAGGTGTCATTTTTGTAAGGTTCAGAAGTGACCTAGACCACTCAAGACCACTCTGAAAGGAAGGGAAAGCTTTATTCTGGAGGAAGGCAGGAGCTGCGGGCTATCCCAGCAGGGTGGAGAAAGCCACCTGGAATGGACAGATCTGGGGATCATAAAAGGGAAGTGAGGCTGCAGGAGTCTAGGGACCAATCACAGTCACGCAGGCTCCAGGTGGGGGGCCCATGTGGTCACGTAGCTCAAAGGTTGGGGTCTCCATGCTGACACTCCTCTAGAAGCTCATCACACCATCACACCAGTTCCGGAGTTTCCCTCAGGAGAGACTGAGGCTCTTTAAGTCAGACTTCATGTTGGGGAGCTGAGATTTGGCCTAACAATTTCCAGACCTGGTCCTTATGGAAATGCCTTTTCTTCATTCTCAGCCCTCTTTTCCTTTCTTTTTTTTCCCTTCTGTGCATTTATTTATTTTTCCCCATTTCCCCCTTCCCTGTCCCCAATCAGCTGTATATCCTCCTCCGTGGGCAGTCTGGATCAGTCTATGGGGTAGGGGGTTATAGATAGTCTAGGAGTTAACCAGGTTCTACGCCCCTTTGTAATGTTGTTACTGAGGGGAGCCATGTCTCTGTCATCCCTCTTTTTGAATTGAGATCCAATCAGGCAGCACCCTGGCTTCACCTGTACAGACCATGCCCATGCCTTGGTCCACATGCCAGTCAACGTTTTAGTGAGGCTTACGCAATGAAGACCTCACATTCTGTGAGCAGTATGATTCTGGTGCCATAATTCAGTGCTGCCACACAGGCTGACATTAACAATATGTGACAGGTAGCTGTGTTCCAGCAGGACTTTGCAAACATAAAGACTTCCCCACTATACAAAAGCATCAGTTATCTCCGGCCTGGGAAGGCAGAGACAAGAGGATCCCAGGGACTCACTGGGGAGTTATGTTAGTGAAATCGGTGAGCTGTGAGTTCAGTGGGAGAACCTATCTCAAAATAGAAGGTGGAAAAAGGTTGGGGGAGTAATCTGATGTTGACCACTGGCCTCTGTATGGATGTGCACACACTTTCTGTGCACACACCTTGCAAACCTCTCTCTTTCTCTCTTACACACACACACACACACACACAGAGTGAGAGAGAGAAAGAGAAAGAGAGAGAGGGGGAGACCACACACATACGAACACGAATCCACACATGTATGAACACCGCACATAAATACCTATACCATAAACAGTCATCAGAGGACAAATGGTCAAAGCTTGTGGAAGGTTCTGGTCCCGTGAAGGAACAGAGCTGCCCTAACTTTCAGCATGGTTAGCTACTTTGCATAGAAGTTGCTTTCACTCCCTTTTCTAGGCCAGCAGGCATCTTGAGACCTATGTTTGTATCCTTAGCCTGTCTATAAACATCAGAAAAGGAAAAGAAAACAATAGCCTCTTGGGAGAGTTTCATGATCAAAGCAGAGAATGAAGAAACAATTTAAAGTAGCATCTACAGGGCAGGCTCATGTTCAGGCAGCTTGAACCCATGATACATAGAAGGGGCTACATGCATAGTTATGTCTGCTTAGTTATTTTATATCGTCTCCAAAACTATTAAGAGAATAGCAGGTGCTTCCAGTTGCATTCATTGGACATTGCTTGGAGAAAAGGAATAGCTTGTATCATGTCTAGATAATAAATACTAAGAACTCAGTCACCCATGTCAGGAAAAATATGCACATATTATAGCATCCCTGGCAACGAGCTATCAGTTATCCACATGGGATAGAGAGATGGGAAGTTTAGTTGATGAATAATATGCCATCTCTGTCTTCCCTAGTTCAGCCGGCCATAACAAATCACCTTATTCTGGCTGGCTTAAACCACAAACATTTCTCATAAGATCAAGGAACAGATGGTGATGGCCACTTCCTTGTTTGTAGAGCCTTGCTTTTGTCATGGCCTCACATGAAAGAACAGAGGCCAGAGAAAAGATAAGCTTTTCCATCTTTTGACTAATCTCCCTCAGGAGGGCTGCATCCTTATATTGTAATCACCTCCCAAAGGTCCTAGATCTTGAGGACATTATGTCAAGGTCATGATTTCAAAACATATATTTTAAGCCAGGCTTGATGGCGCATGCTTTTAATCCCAGCACTCAGAAGGCAGAGGTAGGAGGATTGTCGTGAGTTCAAGGCCACCCTGAGACTACATAGTGAATTCCAGGTCAGCCTGGACTAGAGTGAGACTCTACCTAGAAAAACCAAAAAAAAAAAAAAAAAAAACCCAAAAAAGCAAAAACAAAAAAAACCATATATTTTACTGAATATCAGAGGCAATTTTCAGTTCACAAAAATCGTCATCTTCCACTAGCTGAAAGGAAGCATGTTGAAGAAGACTTCATTAGGATGGTCCTGACCTGTGGAACAAAGTGGACACTATAGACAAATAGATTTTGCTCCCTGTTGTAGTTAGACCATGTTGCTTGGACAATCATTCAACCAGACACAGCCTATGAGAAGAAGGGCATTGATTTCAGCCTTACAGAGTTCAGGGGGAATAACATCAATGGTAGAAGAAGCTGGTTACCTTTCATAGATCCAAGCAGAGAGACATCACCACCAGCCAGCACCATATACAAGCAAAAACCCCAGAGCTCAAACTGCTCTCATTACACCTAGTAAGGCTGGCCTGAAGATTGGCCCACAAACACACCTTAGTGCAGGACCCAAGATCAGCCCTCAGCGACATGCCCTCCTATAGCAGAAATCTGCTCACTGGGGGCTAACTTTATAAGCTCTTTTTATCACTTTTATTGTCAATAATTAGATACATTGTATGAGAAAGTCTTATGATGGTATCCCCATTTCCCTCCTCCCTGTCCCCATCCTGCTGGGGGCCCTCCTAAGTGGGCTTGCTGGACAAGTTCATATGATAGGGGATAATGGATCATACTAGAGGTAGATAGCTTTTTTTCCCTCTCCCCCACCATGTCTCTTACAATTTTTCTGCCCTCTCTTCAGATCAGATCCCTGAGTCATGGCGGGCAAGTTTTAGTTCTGCTTTACTGTTGAGGTTTTGGATCTGGATTTTTGCTTTGGATTGTGTTGGGTATCCTCAGTGTCTGTCTCCATTATCCTTTCATAGCTTATCTGACTTGCTGTGGAGGTAGGTCTCTAGCTCATCTTGTCACTTCCTTAAAGGTTTCGTTTGGGCTCTATGTCGTAAGTTAGGGGTAATTCATCTCCTACCTGGGTGACAGTCAACATCTCTGGTCCTGTTCATGGTATTGGGTTGTCCATGGTTCTCTCTGCCTTCTGAAGCATACAAACAGAATCTCCAGTGGTGGTCAAAATAGGTTAAATGAGACAAACTTTGTTAATTTGGTGAGATTCTAATGAGTATGACCTTTCTGTAGATCTCTGGTTAGTAGGGGATTCCGCTTGGAGCCCAGGTTCTTGGTGTAAGCTCAATTTTAATGGGGCCTGACATTCAAACTATCACATTCAAACTACCACACTCTGTAAAACAGTTGTAATAAATGATAGTCCATGTGCTCAGCTGTGCAAGAATGCCACCTTCCCTTGTTTACATACATTA
>PVHP010037352.1:0-17409 GCA_004024765.1 Zapus hudsonius
TTTTTTTGTAAAAGGTACTGACAATACTCTAAATATTAATATGGCCTTCTCTAATTCATTACTAGTACATTTTGATGTACTTTATGAATTACTAAATTTATTTATTAATAATAATTTGCTATGGATATTTTAGGTAGTCTGTGTCTACAAGAGGTTTCTTTTAAATAAAATTTTATTGCAAAAGATGAAAAATAAATAAATAAAAACTTGGTGGCTTCGTGTTGGGAGGTGGAACCTTTAGGAGGTGGGACCTACTGGGAAGAAGCAAAGTCCTTAGGGGTGCATCATTCTGAGAGAGGATATTGTGACCCTGCTCCTCCCTCCCTATCACCTTCCTCTCTGGCTGCCATGAGGATAGACCTCCTTTGCCAGCTGCTCTCACTGTGATGCGATCTGTCATCACAGGCCCAAAGTACAAAGCAAAGTGACTATAGACTGAAACCCCTGAAACTATGAGCCAAAACAAACTTTTCTTCTTTTTAAGTTGCTCAATTTGTTGCCACAGTGACAGAAAGTAACACAACTATTCTTACTTAATTATACCTCAGCTTGGATCACAATAGCACAACTCTGTTTCCAAGCTATTCAGTGATTAAATAAAAAATTCCAAACAAGGTGTCATATATATATATATATATATATAGTTGTCTGAATAGTCATAAATACTTAGCAAATGCTCTCATTAGTAATAACTACCATTATTAACTTTAATGGACTCATGTAATACTTATTAGGAGTCTGCCTTTTTCCCTGACTAGGATCAATCTCTTACTTCCTCTCACATGGAAGCACTCACTCTGAAGTTGCTGAATGAATAAGAATTTTCATGGGGAGGGGGGCATTGGGAAATTGGGGATAATAACTCATTGTTTGCCCACTGAATAATGTAACTCATTATGGACAATAAATATATATTTAAGAAAAAAATAATTTTCAGTATCTAAAAGCACAATGATTTCTCCCAGACATTTTACCTCTGTCCTATTTGACTCTTCTGATATCTTCAAGTCAGAGTCCAAGGCCATAATTCACCTGATTGTACCTAAGACGTACAATGTTTAAACTTTCTTTTCCAGGTCTCTGCTTTGGATAGAGTCCTGCTTTCTTTCTAACCCAGTACTTAATTGAAGAAGCTCGAGGTCTTCAAGGTTAATCAGGAGAGGAAGCCCCAGGATCCTGGAGGAGCTGCTTTGTTTTTCATTAGCAAATGAAATACACTATTCATCTTCAGTTGGGGTCTGGCTAAGGCAACATTACTAGGTAAAAACATGTGTTCAGGTGAGCTAGGTAGCTGATAAAGAAGAGACAGGACAAGGAAAACCCTCTTATTTCCAGGATGCATGCTTCATCCGTTGATCTGTGTGTGCCTGAGTCATGCATACGGCTTCTTAGGGTAAGCCATGACAAGCTTTCCTTCCTACTGTGTCTTGCCTTTAAAGCGAGGAAGGATGATTGGGATATGAATGAAACTATATGAATGACAGGTGGGATAAGAATATGGTTTAGATTTCTGGTTATACTTTGTGTTTGTAAGGCCATAAATGGAAAGGAATGAGGGGCCATAAAAAAGCTAACAGATGCTGTGCTGAATCTCCCCCGACTTAAAGAGCAAACAGCAGATAGCCAGAGGTTATCCTACCGGAGGGAAACAGATCAGCAAACACAGGGTTCAGGCCCTCTGGTTATCTTATCAAAGATATACAGGTCTATGGCCCAAAGTTCACAGATGAGGCAATAGGGAACCAATCACTTTAGAGAACATCAACCTCATGAATTAGCCAATCATCCTTGCATAGTTTGTTTCCACCACTGGCTGCACTAATCATTTTAAAGGAATGCCTTGTGATTTTCCCACTGTGTAATGTGATTTGCTGTGATGTAATTCAAATTTCCCACTCTGTGGTTTTATGCTTTAAAAGAAGCCTGTGAGCTCCTCTCGGGGTCGTCTTCTTGCTAGAGGGTTGACCCCAGCATGCTGGTTTGCTGTCTCGAGAAATAAATGCTCTTGCTTTTGCATACATGAGTGGTGGTCTTCACCGGGATGACTTGCAGAACCTAATCGTGTTCTGACACTTGACTAGACTGAAGTTTAGGTTGATTAAAACACACTGCTCCAGAGAGGCTGCAGTGTCTCCATCAGATCCAATGTTCCTTCCAACAGAAATCATCATCTCCATTGCCCACAGGGCTCTGGCTTCTTGGGGAGTACATAATTTTCCTCTTTGGCCACAGAGGATTTAACCAGGAGTGGATACCTGAAGCAAGTTCAGCCTGGTCATTGGCTGGCTGTGACTCATGATTTATGATCTATGGTCTAGAATGAAAAGTAAGTCAAGTTAAGTACATTTTACCCTGGGAGATCTGGGAGATAGAAAAATGAAAATGGAGGCTACATTTACTCATAAATTGAAACAAAGACCCAGGAAATATCATCAACTAGGTTCCAAACAGAACAGGATCCCCAAGACCAAAGGTATGAGAATGTGAGGCCATTTCCTGAAGAGAAGCAGAGATGCTATGCATGAGGTGAAAGAAGCCCACAAGGAGGTGGATGCCAGGAGCTGCTTCTGTTCCCATAATTCACCAACCATGGATTCCCTGGAACCATTCATCTTGGACCAGTGAGAACTGGACTAAAACACTCAAATCAAGGGCTATGAAGTCAAATTCTCTCTCTGTCACCTGGATGTAGTTGCTGAAGCCCTCTTCAGTTCTACAACACATCCTAAGGAAAACATGTCTACTTGAAGACAATATCATGAATATGTTATGATCCTCTTTAATGTGGAATTCTCTGTAATAGTGAATATCAAAATATATATCATTAAAAAATCTACTAATTGATCGTTTTGCAGCCTGAGGAGCCTGATAAAAATTCAAATGTAGGCTGGGCATGGTGGATTCATGATTGTAATCCTAGTACTAAAGAGCTCGAGGTAGGTGGACTGCCATGAGTTTAAGGACAGTCTAGGCTACATAGTGACTTCAGGACAGCCTGTGAGACCATGTTTCAAACAATAACCAAACTCAAAGGAATTTAGCACATGCATGGAAAGTGATGACAGAACAAACCTCTAGATATTCTATTAACACCTTCTTCCATAACCTACCTAACTGTTCTTTGGAACAGACTAAAGAATTAATGCTCATGGTGCCAATGGAAAAGACCCTCTCTCTTTGTTGTTAACCCGAGCGCTTCCTTGCTCTTAAGGACTCCAAGTTTCAGGTCATCTTTCATTAGTCTATCTTAGAGGTGTCACTGTTGGTTGCAGCTAATCTTAGAAAATCACCCCATTTAACAATATGCAATTTGAAATTCGCTATTAAATAAGATCACTATACAGAGTCATAAGGTTGTCTTCATTCACTGAGTTTAGGTATTTAGTTATTTACACTATAGACATGGCTATAGAACTCATGACAGTTTGAGTTATTAATACCTGGTAGTGTATATGGCAGAGAGAGGAGGTGCCTTCATTTAGCTATTTTAAGATTTTAAGACTTTGTATGAAGTTTGTTTCTTTTCTTTCCCTTCCTTCCTTTCTTTCCTTCCTTTATTAGAGCAAACTATGGAAATAGGAAAGTGAGTTTACTGTCCTCCCCTTAATCATCTGTACATTCTGCAAAGCTTTGAAATTCAGTGAGACAAAGAAGCAACTGCTTTAACTGTGATGAGGAAGATAGGGGAGAAAACAAGAAAGGAGAATACCTGGGGAGGAATATCTGAGCTGGGTAAGTTGTTAGGTGTAGGCATCCACTTCCTTGTGCTTGGTAATTGACATGTCTAACGTCACATACACATCTCTGTACCCTACTATAAAACCCCTTTGTCAACCAGGGGTTTGGGGCTAATGCCTTATCTATGCTTAGCCCACCTGCATAAATTTGTAAATTCCTAAATTTGTAATCATAAATGAAACTCCACTCTCCTCTTGCTGTCATGGTTTTGTCTCTTTGCCATGGGGAATTTCTATAACACCTTCTTCCTTCCTTTCTTTTCTTTTCTTTCCTTCTTTTTTTTTTTTTTTTTTTTTTTTTTGAGACAAGGGTCTCACTATGTAGCTCTCCAGCTGGCTTCCAATTTGAGGTCCTCCTGTTTCAGCCTGTACTGGGATTACAGGTACACACCACCACGTCCGTCTTCACTAAGATTAATAAGATCTAGATCCTCACCTTCAGACAGTGAATGGTCTTAAGCTTTGATGAAGAAGGAAGATGAAATGCCGGCAGGTCCAATCTGTCGCCATGGACACATGTGTCCTGGGATGACTATGAATGGGCTCAACACATTTGTCAATGACAATATCCTGCCACAGTGTCAAAATGTGGGACACCCCTGATTTTATGCACTCCTCAGAGACTACCAAGGAGAAAGGTGGAATTAGCCTGATGGGAAGAATTACAGGGAACTCTGGGGAGACAGTGCTCCCAGGCTATGTTTGAAGCCTTGGTGGGAATCTGAACACAGTGCAGGACTGGAGAAGGTTGCCTACATTCACACTGATTTTCAGAGCATTGCATGGAACACTTTGCATAACCTAAGTTATGTCATTTGTTTCTGTGGGACTTTTTTTTTCTCTCTTTCTTGCCAGAACACAATAAGAAGGATGTTGAGACCAAGGAACCCTTGGGGCCAACATACATGCTAAGGTAATCAGCATGGCCATAGCCTGTTCCTGGCCAGCCCAAAGGCTCTGTTCAGCCTCACCGGAACCTTCAGGTCCTGAGTCCAGAAGGCTGTCAGTCTGTTTCAGAAAGCAGCTTTGCCTTCTTCAGACAAATTATAGTCTCTGTAAAAATACTAAATGAAGCTGGAAAAACTCAATTTCCTCCATTTCCTCGCTTTTAGCCTTCCTTCCTCCTTATCTTCTCCCTCTCCAACCTCCTCCTCTCCCTTCCCTCCCTTCATCCCTTTCTTCCACCCTTCTTTCAAATGGATGAGTGTACGTGTGTAGATGCCAGAGGACAACCTCGGATGTTGTTCCTCAGGAACACTGTTCACTTTTTCTTGAGACAGGGTCTGTCACTGCCCTGGAGCTTACCAGTTAGGCTAGACTGACTTGGCCAGCAAGCCCCAGGGCTTGTCTCCACCTCCTTAGCACTGGGATTAAAGGCACATGCCACTACACCCTGCTTTTTTACATGGGCACTGGGATCAAAACTTAGATCCTCATACTTGGAAGGCAGGACTCTATGGACTGAACTATCTCCCTAGCCTTAGCGACTCTTTTGTATTGGCTCTGAAAGTGAACAACACTGCACCCTACCAAGTATGCTGGGCCTCAGAACTCTGTTCTAGATGCTGCCAGTGTGATATATCAGACATCATAGTTCCCAGTTCCCCAATCCCTGGCACGCATTGGCCACGGTGGCTGCCACATCATCTTCCTAAGGCTAGCACAGAGCAAGCACCAGAAAAAAAAGTACAGTGACTCTGAATGGAATGGAGGGAGGGAACCCTCTCTCCCCCGGGGCTGGCAGAGCAGCTCCATCAGGGAGCCTCATCCTCTGTTTGCTTTCGGAGTCTAAGAGACAGCTGCACACAACACAGGCAAAGCCAGACAGAACCACGGGACTCGAGGCAGCGCCAGCTGTTGAAGGATCAAGCAAAGGCTTTATGGATGTAAAGAGGGTTTTTAAAATTTTTTTTTCCTCCCTCCTCTTTTCATAGCAATGTAATTTCCTCCCTTGATTTCTGGGCAGAGAGTTAGCATTCCAACAAGATGCGCTTTAATTGATTGCAGCTATTAAATCCCTTGGCTTACATGCAAATGTTTAGCACATGAGAGCCACATGGAATTTTAAATTTAATCATCTTCCTTTCTGTAAAGGAAACTTGACAGAAACTTTGGGAAAGGGAAGGGTGAGGAGGTGGTGTCTGGTTTGCAAACAGCAGTTGACTTCAGGGAATCTTGAATCTTCCTCAGTCTATCTTTTGGTCCCACTAAGTTTTCAGATCTGGTGGGTGTTGATCCTAGCGAGTCCAGCGACCCCACATCAGGACAGCCACTGCCCACCCACTCCTGCCCAGTGGTGGTCTTCCCCATCAGGAGCTGCTAATGAGTCTCCTAGGCTCGCCCTTCCAGCAGGACTATTTCCTGGACCATTTAGTGGTAGATTCCATGCTGTTATTTCTTTAGATGGTGAAGATTTGAAAGTGAGTCCAGGATATTAGCACATTTCCTCCTGAAAGTTTTCATGACTGTCTGGTAAATCTTTCGGTAATGCTGTTTAAAATTAAAGAAAGATGGGAGACTTCAGGAAAAGGCTAGAATCAACGATTATTTGGAGAATGTGGCAACGTTTCCCTGATCTCCATACATAAAGTAAGTCTGCAGCAAGAAGAGAATCTTAAAATATTTTAGAGGGAAAAAAATCAGACACTCACAGCTCAAAAAATTGCAATGCTTAAAATGTCTTTACTGAGTGTGATGGCACATGCCTGTCACCCTGGCCCTCGGGAGGCTGAGAGAGGAAGACCTTGAGTTCACAGTAAGACTCAGTCTCAAGAGAAAAAAGGGCTGGAGATGTATTTCAGTGATAGAGCACTTAGGAAGCATATGCAAGGCCCTGGGTCCCAGCACTGAAAACAAACAAACAAACAAACAAACAAAACTCATGTCTTCCAAATACACCTGAAAGCTCTCCACTCAAAACAAGCAAAAGCCCCTTCCAAGAAAGCAACAGGTTTTTTTTCTTTAGATGGTGAAGATTTGAGAGTGAGGCCAAGATATCAGCATGCCCTCCTCCTACACACGTTCATGACTGTCAGGTAAATCTTTAGATAATGCTGTTTAAAATCAAAGAGAAGTGAGATGCTTTAGCTTCAGGCTAGAACTAATGATTATTTGGAGAGTAACATAAACAACAATGTATGTGTGCACCTCAAATTTTACCTTGGCTGGAAGAAAACACTGTCTTAGGCTGACAGTTTAGTCCTTCCTGACTATGAAAGGGCAATTCTCTTCCTCCGATTTCATAGTAATAGGGCCCTCCTTGGCATGGGTTAAGTGACCCCCAGCTCTGCCCCATTCTTACACCCACCCAGCCAGACACATCCTTCTCAGGTCACTTACCTCGCTCTCCTCAACAGGGGGTGGAGGGACCTCCTTGATAATCTGCAAAGGAAGGGAAACAAAGGTCAGTGGAAATCTCTAGCCTCTTGCTTTCTAAAAGGCCTGCCATGATGACCAAGCAAGGATTGTGCCATGACCTCTCTGGACAGAGTAACCCAGGTAGTTAAAGCAGGCCCCAGGCTGAGGGCTTCATGTTCAGTGTTTGTGTAAAGAAACATTCTCCACAGTTAAGTTTCATCTCTCACCCAGGCGGCTGTTCTCTAAATGCACCCTCTCTATACACGCCTGCGTTAAGCTATTCCTCCCTCAAACCAGCCATCTCCACATTAATAAAGGATGGGGACACAATGGGAGTTGCAGAGACAGCCAGGTATGGACCACATTCATGTGGCTGGAAGTTTCCTGTCACTGGCCCTGGCAGGTTCTGGTGGCCAGAGAATATGATGGTCAGGTGGAGCAATTCTGGACTGAAAGCAGCAAAGGTAGACTGTTCAGAGATCTCTTCCAAGGCACTAATATTAGGAGCAAATATTTCAATAACAAGTTTTTAAAATCTGTATTCTGCAACTTCCCTGTTATCTGGGTACAGAGATATGTGGGCATAGTGGCTGGCAAGCCATTGGGATCCCCTCCCCCCCATGACAGGATGGATGACCCAGGAGAGGACCACAGTGTGAGGATGGCTAGATGTTCAGGCAGACCTGTCCCCAGCCGGTGTGATCCCACTTATAAATGAAAAGCTCTGGCAGCCAGGTGGACTGAGGGTCTCTTGATTGACACTTTGGCCATTGACAACTGTAAATCCAATACATCCCTCCCAGGTTAGGTACCCTCGCTGAAAGCTTAGGTTAGATCTCTGGATCCCCTGCCCAGGGAACTTGCTTCTAGATAGCATCAAGCTCCATTGCGCCTTACTACCAGGCATGTGCCAGCTCTGATTCAGTATTTCAGAGAGCTCCCTAGGGCTCTAGTCTGTCCCCATCCTAGCATTATTGGTAATGCCATCTCTGTATGTAAGACAGGCCACCAACAGTAGCCAGTGGACAGAGACTCCAAGCATCTGAGGACAGTATGACTTTAACTGAAGAGGCAGAGATAAAGGTCCCTCTGGGGCTTAGAACTATCATTTCATCGGCCTCCACTTCCTGCCACTGTGGGAAGCTGGGATTTTGCTCACCCCCTCAACCTTGGCTGAGACTCTCTCAGGGGAACCTCCTGGGAGGACCATTACTGCTTACTGTCCATTTCCCATTTTCCCAGAGGCAGTAAATTATTTTAAAACAGGAAATAGCTGGAAACCAGAGGAAGGGGTGAGTAACTGAGGGCAGTGTCTTGAAGGAAGGGGAGGGAGAGGAAGGGCAGGATGTTTGGAGCCTGGGCAGATGCAGACAGTGTAGTGAGCAGTGCATGACACAAGGTCCCTGGCTACTCTGGGCAGAACAGTTTTTAACCGTTCCCTCCCTGTGCAGAAGCTCACCATGGCTGTCACATGTGACCCCAGACCTGCCTACCTGACAGAGGGTCTGAGAAGCACCTGGCTCCCGGACAGCCCCCCTGTCCTTATCCAATAAGCCAAGCAGGAACTGAGTCATGAGGAGCACTGATTGCTGAATGGCATGAAGGACCTGTGCTTGCCTTCCTTTGTGCCTCTTTTTTTTTTTTTGGTTGGGTTTTTAATAACTCCTTGCATATACCAGTGACTGTATGTGGTGGTCCCAATAGACCCAGGTTTCATACCATAGATCAGACAGGAGGATGGTGGTCAGACAGTGGCCAGGGACTTCAGGGGAGTCAGCAAGCCTCATGAGAGTGGAGAGGGAATGTAGCAAGGTGGATCATCACTCAGGCTGACCCTGCTGCCTGATTTAGTTTGCTCTGTACTTACTGAATGTCTACTCAATATCCTAGAGACCTGAGAGGAGCCCAAAGGACAACACGTTATTACTAGTTTGTAGTTTGAGATCCATACCAACACGCTATAAGTTGCACACTTCAGTTTCTGAAAAGCATACTCTCATGTTTAAGGAAACAGAAACTGGACTTTCAAGTCCACCTCACTAGGCAGGTGGCTGGTGGTGACGAGCAATGGGTCTTCCCATGACTTTGAGCCTGTGACCACCAGCCTGCCCTAGGGACAGGATGCCACACAAAAATGCACTTTGAGCACACACATGTGCCCACACTCCTGGGCTCCCCATGGAGGGGAGGATCACTCCCCGTGTCATTCTCAAGTCAGTAGCCCCATTGAAGTCTGGCTGCAGAGTGACCTAAAAAACAAACTCCTTTACTTGAAACCCTGTGTGTGGCTCACAGGACAACATGCAAACCAGCCTCGTCTTCCTCACCTCAGCTGTCTCCTCAGTCTCCCTCCTTGTTTTCTATAAGCTCCAAGGCTTCTTCTTCACAGTGACATCTCCCTAAATGCTCACCTCCTTCCCATGCTCAGCTACAGCCTTGCATGGACCTCAGTGACCGAAGCTCATTGGCCAGGTCACCAGCACATGCACCTCCCCTTGCAAAGTGACAGAACTGGCAAGGTCTCCTTTATGGGTCTTCACAGGGTCTGTGGTTTTTTGGTAGTGATTTTTGTCACAATTGAAAGATAATATTTTGCTTCTAACCAGCATGACCAGAAAGTCTTTATTTCAACTAGAATGTACCAAGCAGGTCAACCAAGCACTGGCCCACTTCTTGACAGGTGTGGGGGCCCCTCTCGCTGTGGGTGGGCTTTTTCTCTCCTTCATTAGGAGGGACCATGAGGAGATGGATAAGGCTGATCCTTCAAACAATGTTAAAAGGAAAACTCAATAAACTGAACTGAAAACCAGTGTGGGGTTGGGGGTGGGGCGCTGGCACTGACATCATCTATAGACTGGGTGTTTGAGGAACAGGAGGTGGTAGACATGGCTGTCCCCCTTGGATCTCTCTGTTTCATCTCTGTTATCATCTTGAAAAATCCTCTAGCCCAGCTTTCCTTTTCTCCCTTTCCTCTTGCCAGTCTCTCCCTCCAGTAATGGGCACCATCTGTTGGCAAAACTCCTGGGAGACAGAAGCTCACTTTATGGCACGAGACATGATACTGAACAGGGGAAAAATATCCTGCCCTTTTCTCCTTCATCTGTATTTGGTAGCTCCACACCATTTTTGCATGAGCAGGCTTTAGAGTATTCCTACGCACCATAAGCCTGGCCTCTTGCTGCCGAGGAACACTTTGTTGACACAAGGTCCACGATGCGGTCTAGACAGTTTCCACTAGAACCACTGAAGATAAGGACTCTGTTAACAAAGCCAGGTCCCGTGATTTCAAGTAGCTCAGCAGTCTCAAGCTTCTCCATGTTAGCACTCCAGCTGCACTGCAAAGCCTCCTCTCAGCAGGTTAGAGGCCAGACACTTGAATTTCTAGCAAGTTCCCAAATGATGCTGACCCTCTGGGTTTGTGGACCACATTTTGACAGCCATGGATTTTATTTTGCACAACTCAGTATGTCAATTAGTTCTATGCGGAGGTGTGCTTTGCTTTTAGTCAGACATTGCCACAGTGTTGTTCTGTGAGCTTCCATGGCTGAGTGGAAACACCAGCTTTAACTTGGGAGTGGAATGGAGTGGCATTATTCTTGAACTTGAGAGGCTGTGGCAGGAAAAACTCGAGTTCAGAGCTGGTCTGGGCTACACAGAGAGACGCTATCTCCAAAACAAAGCTAGAAATGAAACAGCAAAATCTGCTAGAGCTCTGAACACATTTCACTTTAATGATGGCATCTTTGCCCTGCTGTAGGGCCTCTGGGCTTTCTGGCACCTCCATTCTCCTGGGGCAGAGGCATACAGAGCCATAATGGAGAAGACCCAAGGTTTTGTTTTTAAGCACACTTTTGCTTCATTTGCATACCAAATTGGCTTGGCCTGGTGCCTGGACCCATCCCTGACTCAGCTCAGCCACGCGCCTTCTTGGGATCTCTAGCTCAACTCTTTTCTTTTGCTGTCTTCACTATTGGCAGTGAACTTTGAGCTGTATTGACATCTCTTTCTCCCTGGGTTCTGAGCCTCTAGAAGATGTGGGTATATTTGATCACACAGCTCAGTGTTTGTTAATTAGTCACTATTTCTGAAATGAATGAGGGTGTGTTCCTATAAAGGAAGCATTTCTGATTATTCTAAACTTCCTTGCCTCTCAAGTAAGCACTTAAAACATGGTGCAAGACTCACTTCTGGCCTCTCAATCCTGATCATTCTTTAGCTTTAAGATGCTACAGTCCCTGCCACCAAGAGCAGGACAAAGCAAGGGATGCCTCATGGGAGTCTCATTAGGGCCTTGGCTGGGATTTAGGGTTAATTATGCTACTTTTCTGGACACAACCAGAACCCACTGCAAAACCTAAATCCCAGCTCCAAGTACATTCACTGCTCTCAGGATCAAGACTCCACCTCTCAGCTTTCTTCCCAAACTAATTTCCAAGAAGGCTACCTAAGAACTGAAAATCACAGTCTCTGCAGTTATAACCCAGGTATGTAATATGTGCATTTGTTCACATGTGATAGGTAAATCAAACAACAAAAATCACTGATCTGTGAAATTGTGTGAGCTTGAAATGAGATTTTTTTCCCCATAGGCCAAGGAGTAGTTACAGAGTTTAGTTTTGTGTATATAGTGGTCAAATTCATGAGACACTAAAAAGTGTAGAGAAACTATCTTCTGCGCTACTGAGTAGCATCAGGCAAGTGCGCAAAGGCGCTTGGCTGGCAACAGAAAGCTGGGAGGAAAAGACAGAATCTACACACATTTCAGCCACTTGCTTGTGTCTGCTCACATGTGTGCATTGAGAGCCCTTTTATGTGGTGCCGTGAGATTAGGGTACATCCTGGTTCCAATAACCAGAGACTACAGGAATATTTTCAGCATGTGTTAGAGGCACTTGGACAGTGGTCAGAAAGGTCAAGATGGGAGGAGACTGTACAAAGGAGTCCATGCTGGCATCATGGAGACCCTGGGGAAAGCTAGAGAGAGTGGGATTCTCAGCCATCCTCTGCTCTCTACAGGGCAGCAGCGTGAAATGAGCAGGTTACAAAACTGAAAGCAGCAGAAGATTCCTGCACAACACCCGGTGTCACTTGGAAACACAGAAGGCTTACTTAAAATACTCAAAGTGAATTTTCTGTCTAAGCAGGTACAGGAAGAATAAGAAGACAGTGTGCACCAGCCATGCATATCTGGTGCCTGGACTCTTCACCCTAAGAATGCCTTTCATCCCAGGATTGCTATGTCATCCTCATGCCCACAGCGACACGTCCTGTGCCCATTCTTAAACATCAAAGGGATGTACTTAAGGTAGTATTTTTATTAAGGATTTAAGGTACTGGAAATGGTGGAATTTTTATTGAGTTCAGTACTTTTTTAGTGCTTTGTTTTTATAAGTGTGCGGTACTGGGTGTTTTGCTGGAACCGTGAGTCCCGCTATTTTCAGAGGCACACTTCATGTTATGGAAGAAACGGTGACTGTCACAGAACTTGCGATATATGGGCTATTTAACTGTGTCACGTCTGGAGAGAGAGCAAAGGAAACACGATTGCCAGAGCTTGACTTCTGCATCTGATTGCTGGTCTTCCACACGGTTAGTGAAACCTCCATGAGTCTAAGTAATAGTACTCCTTGGGTTTGGGATAATTTGAGGTTGTGAGTGCATGTATGGAGTCCTAGGAGACCTGAGTTGAGTGACCAACCTGCCTGAGGATTTGGGTTTCTTCTTGAAAGTCCTTCCATCTTCCCAAACTGTGTTCACTTCTCTGCTTGCAATGAATGTATAGAACTACAATAAGTATAAATTTTGAACACTAAAACTTTGAGAGGTATGGCCATGAATTAGGGACACACACATCAAACCCATCCTTTCACTTAACTTAAGGTAGAAGATTCAGTTCCAACTCCCAAGCTCTCAAGAGTCCATGAAAGGCTCTGAGCCACATCTCTGGGTTAATGAATCAGAAAACTCCCCAGGACAGCCACTGTCTAGAGCTGGCTCACTTGATCCCTCTTTCTGTGGGCCCTGAAAATGTCCCCTATTTTCTTGTGAGTCTTAAAATATTTACCCAGCATTTTGTTGACACTATTTTTGGGTTCATGTGTAGTCAAGAGTAGTTGATTTTTTTTGCAAAAAAATTATTTCCAGCATGTGCTGAACATTAGTTTAAATAAATAATGTATTTATGTAGCGAAAGTTTTCTGGAGCCTTTCATTGAAAACATTGCTTAAAGGGCTGGAGAGATGGCCCAGCAGTTAAAGACGCTTGCTTGTAAAGCCTGATGGCCCCGGTTCAGTTCCCCAGTAGCCACATAAAGTCAGATGCATGAAGTGGCACGTATGCCTGGAGTTTGTTTGCAGTGGCATAAGGTCCTGCTATGCCCATACTCACTCTCTTTCTCTCTCTGTCTGCCTCTTTATCTCTCAAAAAATAAATATTAAAAAAATTGCTTGGGGTTGGAGATATTGCTTAGTGGTTAAAGTACTTGCTCACAAAGCCTGGCAATCTGGGTTGGATTCCCTAGTACTCACGTAAAACCAGATGTACAAGTGGTACATACAGCTGGAATGTGTTTGCAGGGGCAAGAGACCTTGGCACGCCACCCATTCCCCCTCTCTTCTTTGCTTATAAATAAATAATATATTTAAATATATGTAAATAAATAATATATATTTAAATATATGTAAATAAATAAATAATATATATTTAAAACATTGCTTAATTGCAGCTGGCGAGATAGCTTAGTCTATGAAGAGTTTGCCATGCAAGTGGGAGGACTTGAATTCAATCCCCAGAACCCACATAAAATGCTGAGCATGGCGATGCATGCTTATAATCCCAGTGCTTGGGAGGCAGAAATAGGAGAATCCCCTGGGCTCCCTGGCTCCAGGCTAATAAGAGACCCTGTTTCAAAAAGGGCAGGTGGTGTTCCTGGGGAATGACACCTGAGTTTGTCTTCAGGCTTCCACATGCCTGCAGACACATGTGCACACACACCTATACCCACATGAACACGCATGAATAAACAACAACGAAAGCGCTGCTCATCCTGGGACTTCTGGGTTGATCTCTAAATCCAACTTGGTGTTGCCTCTGTGGTCTCGTAGGTTCTGCATGAGGAACAGCCACAGAACAGAACTATGCTTAGAAGTACTGTGGATTCAGATCAGACAAGAGTCTTTCAAGGGCTTTATCCCAGACAGGAAAGTCTTTTCACGTATTAGCCTTCTGTCTGATCCTCCAATCTTCAAGTAAGAGCTCCAATACCAGCCAAGAAACCAAGGGAAATGTGTGACTGGACGTGGAGGACATGCAGGAAGGAGGAATGCTCTCTCCACAGCAGACTGACTGAGTTTAATACAAATGTCACTCCTGACAGTGGGGTGATTTCCACAAGTCCAGGATAGCCTAGATCCAGTCACTCCAAACAGGGAAAGAGTTAGCTAAGGCTACTGCTGAAGGTGCTGGAATGAAGTATGAGAAATTTCCAAGTAAGTGAGCTTCACCTTTTTTTGTTTTCGCTTTCTCCAGTTGAAATTCAAATTTCAAATACTTTTGTGCTTCTTTCCATGAAGCTGGGTCTAGTTAAGAGGTTACATGAGTTAATACCTAAAGGGACAGTTATGAAGAACACTAGTATGAGTTGTTAAGGCCAATGTGACTTACACAGTGTGTTAGAGGAATGTCTGGGCATGATGGCCACTGGAGGCTGTCAATGTCATTGTGGAACTTTACTAAGTGGTATAGTAAAACAAATCTACCAATTCAGGATCTCTGAGGCTTGGAGAACATACTTCTGGTCTCTGCCTGGGCGCTGGGCCAACTGTTTCCAGCCTCCATCAAGGCCTGTGGCAGCCGAGCAAGGCACTTAGGGGACAACGATATGCTGATTGTCCTTGAAGCATCTTTTAAAAATATCTTTATTATGAATAAGTATATACATTGCATGAGCAAATCTTGTGAAGGTGTCCCTGTTTCCCTCCTCTCCGTCCCCTAACCACTGGGGTCCTTCCTCGGTGCACATTCTGGATCTGTCCATAGAATAGGGGGTTATGATCTGCACCAGAGGTAGCCAGTTTTTTCTTTCTTTCTTTTTCTCCCCCTTTGTGTGTTGTTGCTGAGGGGGGCAATGTCTCTGGATATTCTCCCCCACCATGGCTCTTACATCTTTTCCGCCCCCTCTTCCACTCAGTTCCCTGAGTCTTGGTGGGTGAGTTTTAAGTCTGCTTTATTGCTGAGATCTTAAGTATCTCTGGATCCCTGGGTTGTGTTGGGTATCATTGGAGTCTGTCTCCATTGACCTTTCATGGGTCATCAGACTTGCTGTGGTGATTGGTCTCCTGTTTGTCTCGTCACTTTCTCATAGGTTTCATTTGAACCCTGTGTGAAGGCTAGGTGTGGTTTGTCTCCTGCAGCCATCATCCCATGTCTTGTTGGTGGAATTCAGTTGTCCCCGGCTCTCTCAATGCCTCCTTGAAGTATTTTCAAGTATTTTCACTGAGACAGCCTCTGAGGAGGGAGGACAGAGGCCATCTTCACAATCCAGCATCCTGTGCTTTCAGTTGCTTCAGAATTCTCTAAAATTTGTGTTTCCTAAAAATTTCTGGTGGAACACCAATTTCTTTCCAGGTGTCAATATGCCAACAGATGTTGAAGAACATGAGGGCAGGAACAGGAAAAGTTCCAGGGTCAGAATATGTGGTGATTTGAATGTAAATGTATGCCCCCCATGGACTCAGGAATTTTTTATTTATTCTTAATTATTTATTTTTAATAATTAGAAACACCATATGAACAAGTCTTATGATGGTACTCCCATTTCCCTCCTCCCTGCCCCCAACCCAATGAAGGTCCTCCTCAGTGGAATTACTGAACCAGTCCATGGGATGGGGGATTATGAGGACTCAGGAATTTTTTGATTAAGCTCCCTACTGAAGTTGTCAGCAGGCAGAGCCCTGCTGGAGGAGGTGTGTCACTGGGAGCAGATCTTGAACTCATCTCTACTAAGTGTATAGAGAGCCAGTTTGAACTCTGGCTATTTGTGCTTATGGGGCCTGGCTCTTGTCTCTCTGCTATGGATGTGTGGAAGTGAGCCAGCATCTTCCCCCATGATGGAGCTTCCCCTGGAATCTGTAAGCCTGAAATAAAGCCTTTCCTCCCATAAGCTGCTTCTGGTCGGGCATTTGTCCCAGCAACTCAAAGGTGACTGCAACAGAAATTCACAAGCAGATCACCCTAATAAAGGCCCTGAGGGGTACTGCCACAAAGACAGTTCTGGTTTAGTGGAATCTTTCAAACTATTGCCCAACTATTTTCTGTCTGGGCTGTGCCTGCTCTTATTTGGAGGGACATTACTACCTGGTGGGCGTGGTTTGGAAGAGCTGACCCAGATCACCTGCATCCTCAAGTGGTTTCATTATACAATCAGATTTGCGAAGTACAGGGCAGCGAGTCTTGAAGGGGACTGATGGACTCACAGATGGTAAGAACCTGCAGGTGTAATATTGAAAATAACTTGGTTCCCACTTTCTAATCTGACAGGTGGGAATCCAAAGTTAAAGGGTTTTCCCATTCCTTCAGCCTGTCTTCTCCAGTGTCAGCCACCTCTTTCCTCTGCTCCTGTAGATACAGGGATGGGGTGGGTAGCTTACAAGCAAGTGTGAGGTGGGTTCAGGGGAAGAAAAACTAGCAGAAGGCAAAGATGCAGACGGACCTGGTGTGGAGCTTGAGAGGGGAGGGCAGGCCACTGCAGACAGAGCTTTGTGTGCTGGTGAAAATAGGCTTGTGGGCAGGAGAGTGAGAAGAACCACAGGGAAGGGGTGGAGGCTGATGAGGGATCATGAAGCACACTGGGTTGGGCCCAAGAAGCTGGAGAAGGACAAAGTGTTAGCTAATCCCTTGGCGATGCTGGGTGTGGCTTGCTGGCTCTAAGGTTCAATGTTATGCTGAAAGGTAGAGAGACCTTATTTGAAGACTTTTACTCCAGCATAAATCATATCATGTTTCCCATTAATTTTTGCCTCTTGTATTTTGTCACCAGAGGTATCCAGTGGGCTTACTTGTTAAACCATCCTTGAAATTAAGTAAAGTGATTAAACTTGGTTCTTTACATAACCCTTTTGTCATGGTTTGATACAGGTGTCCCCCACAAACAATTGAATGTGTTCTGATAGATTGATCCTCAGCTGATGGCAATTCGGGAATTATAACCTCACTAGAGCTGTGTTGTTGGGGGTGGGCTTATGGGGGTTATAAGCCAGCTTCCCCTTGCCAGTGTTTGGCACACCTTCCTGCCGCTGTTTGCAGTGCTGTGGCAGAG
>PVHP010037353.1:0-17004 GCA_004024765.1 Zapus hudsonius
CTTGGTGACAGCCCACCTCTCTCCTTCCTTGCCAGCCTCCCACCTTCCAGGCACAGCTATGGGCAAGGGCACCGTGCCAGCCTTTAGCAGAGCTGCAGCACAGAGCCTCTCTCCGTGCCTTCTGTGCCAACACTGGCACCCCCACCCTGGGCGGCCCCTGCAGCCTCCGCTGGAGGGCCCCTTCGTGCAGGACTTGAACAGAGAGCCCAGCAGCCCAGGGTTTCTCTCCCCGCCTGTGGGAGACACAAGCTTGCCTTTATCTGACGCCCCATGACATCACCGTGTGTCCTGGGGTCTTTCTCCTATTGTCAGACTGCAGCTGAGCTCTGTCCCTTCTCAGAGTCACAGCTGGGCAGCAGGGTTGCCCCTGGCTATTGAAAATACAAGGCACAGGATGGAAGAAATCAACTCTGCAGGCAAAGCGGCCCCTCAGAAACCAGAGAGGCCCTTGGTGGTTTGGTTTTCACTGGCCCAGATCGGCTGTTCCTAGAACAGCACAGAGCAAGGAGAACGCTTCCCACTAAGGCACCCCCCCATCTGTCTTCAGGTTGCAGGAAGCAGGGGGTCTGCTGGTCCCCGCAGGCAGGTGCCTTTCACGTGCAAAGAGGATAACTCATGGGCCCCATGATGGTATGAGGATTGAAGGTGTGCAGAGGAACTGTGGGTGGGAAGTGAGCATCTGCCTGCACTGAGCACTGCACGTACATAAGTCTCCCCCCACCAGAAGGCAGGAGAGGGACACGAGGGGTGGACTTCCAGGCAGTAGCAGACTTCAGTCCCATGGGCAGTCACATTAGAGAAATCGCAGAGGGGTCACGAGAGTGTGGGGTTGACTATGAGCTTCCCAACCTAGATGGCCAGCGAGGGTGGCTACATGGGCCATCGAAGGGTCATGACAGCACTCACAAGGGCCTTCCGAAATGGTATTGTCTACAGGAGGCCCAGGGGAACAAAGGGCCAGGAAGTTAGATTCCTGAGAAGCTTCCAGAAGCATTGGCAAATAGTGTCACGCTCATTGATTTCTTAGGATGGTGCCTGTTTGGGACAAAATTGCTAGCTTCCCAACTCTCAAGAAACCAAGGACTAGGGGGTGGGGCTCAGCAGTAGAGCCCTTGCCTACGGTGACAAATCCTGGCCGCTGCCCCCAAATAGGTAGGAGTATAGGATGGTACCTACACTACCTGGTTCAATGTTGGCACTGCACAAGGTAAACATATTAGGATAACATGTTGTACAAGATAAATAGTACGATCTCTTATTTGGCAATTAAAATTGTTTAATATATCCATTTGTGTGGGGGAAGGGTGTGTGCAAATCATCACCACATTCATGAACCACTTTTTTAGTATGGCTTTATGTGGGTACTAGTGTGACAGTTTAGGATGACTGGGACCCTGAGTAGGAGCAGGAGTACCCTTAGGATTGAAGTCTCCTGACCTGAGCCTGAGTCCCTCTCTAGCGAGGTAGATCTCTTTTACTAAAACTCAAACCTAATCCTGGGTCAGTGATTGGTCAGAGCCAGACCAATCACTGTCTCTCTGGCTCACCTGAGCCAGAGGATAGACTCATCTGAAACAGAGATTCCTCCCTTTCTCCTGCTGGGCTGGCTAGTGCAGAGCCTGGTTTTGGTAAACCCTCTGGCTGTACGCAAGAGAGGCGTCTCCCACAAGTGTTTTTCCTCACTCATGGCAGGAGCTCTCTGTACTTTCTCCTCATAATCTAATAAAGTCTCTCTCTAAATCTGACCCTCTATTCTATGAAATTAATTCTTTAACTTCATAAGACAAGAACCCAGGGGACTTTAAATTTGTCAGTCTGTTGGAATTAGCAAGGAACCCCAAGTTCCCTCTTTTACTGGGGAATTGAACCCTGGCCGGAAGGCTTTGCAAGCAAGTGCCTTTGACCACTGAAACATCCCCCAGCCCCTAAATTTTTTTTAATGACTTCAAAGACTTGTAAGAAAAAAAATCAACATAGTTGATGGAGAAATCCTAGACATGGAGGTCCAAACATTGTACAGAGGTTTACGAACAGTGAGCACGTCTGCTTCACAGAAGGGAAAGCAAGGAGAGAACTCAGAGGAGAGACACTCGGTGCTGGGCTTCGCCCTTCACCTTTCGACCTGTTATCCCAGCACTCTGGAAGGAGGATTGAGAATTCAAGGCCAGCCTATAGAGCAAGACCTGTCTCCAAAAAGAAGAGAAGGAAAAGAGAGAAATGGAGGAAGGGAGGGAGGGAGAGAAGGTGAGACGTCCATGCGATCTAAACGTGATAAACCCAGGAGTGAAAGCTGAAACCACTGTGAGGGAAAGTTGTCACTGTGAATGTGGAAGGTTTTGTGGAGAAAGAACAGGCAAAAACGCGAAAGCTCTGAAAGGGTAACTATCCCTTAGCCTGGTGTCACAATCAGCCACACGCCACTGGGACAAATCTCTAAACCAGGCACTGTTAATGGGGAGAAAGGATTTATTTATAGCTATAGATACAGGGGAAGTTCCAGAATGTAAAACAGGCTGCCTTCCTGTAAATATCCTCAGAGACCCACCCAAGATAACTAAAAAGATCAAGTTGACAACAAAACCTAACCATCACAAGTCCACCCCTTGTCAACTTGACATCAAACCATATCTCCTTGCTTCATACTTAATTTCAAAATGAAAATAATAACAAGATTATAATTCTGCCTAATATGATATAACTATCTCACAAACAACTGGAAATGCATAGTCTCCCCCCACACACACAAGGCAAGGCCCCTTAACTTAGAATTCTGTAAAATCAAAACAAGTTACATTTAATGGCACAGAGAAAACATTTCCAACTTCAATGAGGCATACAAGGAAAGACTGGGCCAATGCAAACTCCACAACCATTAGGCAAACATCAAACATCTGCAGTCCAACTACCAAAGCATAACCAGTGACCAACAGTCTGGCTTTTCCAATTTTGTCCCTCCAGCTTAGCTGAGTAGCTGGGGAAAACTTCCATCCTGAGCCAACAGCTCTCCATGGTAGCCCTTGTAAAGCCCTGGTATATCCAAAACATCTTCGTGTCTCCCTTGCAAACCATAGTCCACCTTCCAATGGCTTCACTGGCCAATCAGGGACTTCACGCCTGTTCCAAATACCACATCTCAGCAGCGGCTCCTGGAACCGTGTGCACTTCACGACCCACTCCATGTATGCATTCCTCATGCTTCCAAAAGCGATATCAGGTATGCAGGACACAGCCATGTTGTTAATTCAGGGACAAAATAGACGTGATGTTGAAGAGCAGATTTCTTTCTTTCAGCAATTTCCTTTCCAAAGAGTTTGCACACTCCATCTTTCTGTCTTTCCTGAGTGGAAACACCTCAGGCATCTCTCCATTGTTTCAACATAAAGCAGTTGGGCCATAATCAAAAGCCAGTCTCTGCCAGTAAATTAAATTTGCTTTGAGGTTTTTCTAACTTCAAATCTTAAATTCTCAGTCCCATATCCATAGCCAAGCACACAGTCCATTACTTAAATTTAACCTTGGTCAAACTCTCTGGGCATGGGCAGTAGACACATCCACCCCTTGACCCAGGCACATACTTCTATTAAGGTTTTCTTCAGTCTCTCGTTCCCCATAGGAAGTTCACAAGCTGAGCCTCCAAATGCAATTCTCTCTGCACTGAGCATTTCCAAATTCTCACCAGAATAGTCCATAAAACTTGGCTTACCGCTCTGGAAGGCATCTTCAGTTGCAAGTACCAAGTCCATGTCCATTCCTCCAGCACACAAGTTCCAGAAGATCAAAATCCACATGGTCAGATTCATCTCAGCGAATCACCCCACTCCTGGTACCAAGTCTGTTGTAGTCAGCCACACTCTGCTGGGATGAATCTCTAAACCAGGCACAGTTTATGGGAGGAAAATATTTATTTGTAGCTATAGATACAGGGGAAGTTCCAGAATGCAAAAGAGGCCACCTTCCTGTGAACATCCACAGAGACCCACCCAAGATAATTAAAAAGATCAAGTTGACAACAAAACCTAACCATCACACCTGGAGTAAATTAGACTCTGAACAATTCATTACACTGGTGTTTATTTTCTATATGGTTTAGAATTTCAGTTTATAGGCTCAGTCTCTCCCCCTCTCTCTCTTCTCGTTTCCTCTCTTTTGCTTCTCACTTACATGACCTCTGGCTCAACAGATTTTATAGTCACCGCCATCTTTCCCTCTTGTAGCTCTCCCAGTCTTAAACCAGATCTTATGTGGTGGTTAAGGACTTTCTGTGACAGCAGATGAGCTCTAATTCAATTGAGGTGGCAGGCAGATTGACCCAGGTCCTGGTTACAAGAATGAGCCTCCTGGGCTGAAGAGATGGCTTAGCGGTTAAGGCGCTTGCCTGCAATGCAGAAGGACCTGAGTTCATTTCCCCAGTGCCCATGTCAAGCCAGATACACAAGAGGGCCCATGTGTCTGGAGTTCATTCGCAGTGGCTGGAGGCCCTGTCATGCCTATTCATTCTCTCTCTCTCTCTCTCTCTCTCTCTCTCTCTCTCTCTCTCTCTCTCTCTCTCTCTCTCTCTCTCTCTCTCTCTCTCGCTCTCTCTCTCTCTCATAAATAAATAAAATATTTAAAAAAAGAATGAGCCTCCCTCCTCCAGCCTCCCTGGATCTGTGTGTAAGGCAGGAGTCAAGACCTGAATAATAATAACCAAAAGAATAAAATACCAGACCTAATAAGCAGCCTGCAGCCTTTTGTAGCCTCTACCCACATGTGGGAACTTCTGGCCCACATCCAATTGGCCTGCTTGCTTTGGGCACATGATGGGCAGCACATTGTGTCAGGAGCCCGTGACAGGGCAAAATGACCACCTCATGGCCAGGAAGCAAGAGAACAGGAAAGGGAAGAAGGGGATCCCACAAATCCTTCAGAAGAATTCACCTCCATGGGCTAGAGTGTTGGCTCAGCAGTCAAAGGTGGGCAGGAGACTCCAGCCTGCCCATTCTCTCTCTCTCTCTCTCTCTCTCTCTCTCTCTCTCTCTCTCTCTCTCTCTCTCTCAAATAGATATTAAAATAAAATTTTCCCAACATCTAACAAAACAAACCCCAAAGACCTAAAGGCCTCCACTAGGCCCCACCTCTTAAACTTTCCACCACCTCCCAGTAGCACCATTCTGGAGACTAAGCTTGCAACGCAAGGACATTTGTGAGACAGTCAAGATCCAAACTACAGAACTCACTTGAAGCAATGAGCTTGGCCATGTTCCCAGGACTGTGGGAAGAATGTCTAGTGCCCATGACTTTTAGAATCCAAACTCTAATGGGCTGCACTTGCTTCAGGAACCTAAACCCAGAAGACCTATGATGCCAGCACATCCCACTGAGCTCTGCTTGGTTCACATCTGGTCCAGGGACGTGTCATGTGTTGGTTTTTGAGATTCGTTATGGGAATGGTGAACTTACAGTATCATCTGAACTTGGGTAAAACACAAAACAAAAGTCTCTGAGAGAGGAGAGTAAGGTGGGTAGAAATTCAGTGAAAGTGGAAGAGCAGTTCTCACTGTAGGTCACACCCTGTCACTCACCGTCTTCAGTCCATGAAGAAATAAGGGACATAGGTAATGATGCCTTTAGCCATGAATCCAGAAGCTTTTACCTGTAAGGGCGAATGGTGGGGTCCATGCAAACATCCCTGTGAGGGCAGATGAGGGGGTCTATGCACGCATTCTTGAGTCCCCCAAACAAAAGAAGAGGTAGCTATTCTTGGTCCTAAGAACATCCTAACCATCAATACCCTGTCGTGTGAGGGTTTGGGGCTGACCCTGTGTTCTCGGTCACTGTGCCCTAGGACCTTGAGCAGGTTATTACATCATCCACTTTATCATCTGAATGTCAGCAAACCACAAAGATGAAAGTCACCAAGGGAGGGAAGGAAAGGAAATTAAGTGGACGTAGAGAAGCAGGTTCTCGGGACATCACACACGGTCACTCCATGTCTCATCGGGAAGAGCTGAAAATGAGGAAAGCAACGGAACCCTCTCACAGCTGCGTGCCATGCGAATGAACACAGTGCACAGCGGGGAAAGGAAGGAGGGACAGGGGGCAGTCTTCTCAGGCAGAGGAGGAGTGCCTGGATCTGTCTTCCAGACATTCGTGACCACACACACAGCAACCGTCATTCTCTGCCCAAGACCTGTTCAGTATTGGGTCCATCAACATATCATCACGGACAGGGAGGAGGCACAAAGAAAAGACACCAAAGGAGAAGACAGAGCAGATAAAAAGAAAATGGGCTCAGTAAAGCAGGGACAAGAGAAGGGAATAGGAAGAGATTATTCTCAAAATATATTATATACATATACAAAAGTCAATTTTTTAAATGAACAGAAATCGTAAATAGAATTTTATTAAAAAACAAAAGTGACTTTTAACCATGATGAAAATATGTTCACATATAGTCATGATTCAAGCAATGCAAATCAAAACAAGTGCCAACTGCAGACTGGCAAAACTTCCGAGGTCTAATAATACCAGTGTTGGGTACTTTCCACACCAGCTGGCCTGGGTGTGGAGGACCTCTGGATTCATCAACACTTCAGGAAGAGTAAAAATTTACACAACATTTCCATAGAGAAATTTCCCAGTGGCCTTAACAGGGTCTATTTGCACAGCCTCTAGTGCAAACAGTGGTTCAGGGAAGGCAGGAGGGGGGACGTGGACACCTGGACTGTCATTTCAGAATGCATTTACTGGGCCGTGACGTCAGCTCTGGGCTCAGCTCCAATCCCCCGTGTGAACAGTTTGCTGTTCGGGTGGCTATTTACACGACTGGTGCTACTCTCTGCAGTCAGAGGACATCAGCACCAACGGGCCACAGGTCCCATCTTGAGTCTGCCAGTGGGGAGTGGCTGTCGGGACAAGAGCTATAGTTTTTGTTCTGTTTTGCTTTTTGTTTTTAAGGTAGTTTTAGGGTTTGTTTTTTTTTCGAATGATGGGAATGTGTGTGTCTTATACATGAGCAGTGTTACTGCTAAATCAGCATTTCGTCTCCCTCCTTCCTTCCTAAGAGAACTGAGTTTTAGGTTCTTTACCTCTTCTATACAGAGACCATGTTTCCCAACTAAAGAGAACCCCAGCCTAAGCAGAGGCCATTTGGACAGGTTGAGAGAAAGGTTATAGTATGCGCCTTGCCAGGAACCAGTAAGTTAGGGCAGCAATGAAGGATGTTGGTGCACAGGGCTCACTGGGAGGAGCTAGTGATTACATAAGGGGGTGAATCCAATAAACAAAAGGGGAGAGAGAATGATAGAAGTCAAGTTTGTCACCACCAGAACAGTGAACTCCAAAATGTGGCAGTTGCTCATTTGAATCCTACTGGAAGCAGGACACTGGTATGAATTCATGGATTTCAGAGGGTGGACAGGATCTCCGGAAGCCAACCACCTTCTACCCAAACAGGCACCAGCTGGTCTCATGAATCAACAGCTGAAAGGGTCCTAAAGAAAAGTGTTAGCAAGGTCCAGCATGCACTGCTTGGATCAACTGTCCTCAGAAGAGGAATGTGGGGTGTCATGGCACAAATAAGAGACACAGCCCTATTTAACTTTCTATAAGCCAAAATTATCTTTCATCAGCTGGTCCTTGTCTTTATCCTGGGATGTTCCCATGGGGCCTCCATCTATCTCCCCACTCACAATGGGCTTAGTGGGGCTAGCTCAAGATATCCCGCAGCCCAGGGCCAAGGGGGAAAGAGGTTGCACCCCCCTCAGGTCGGAGCCCCTGTGACAGGCTCCAAGTGGTCATCCTGCAGCTGCAGTCTTGGCCTTACCTCTCCTCAAGCCAAATATGGCTGCTTTGAGAACCCCCAGCTAAGCAAACAATTTTTACCTCCAGCCTAGCATTTTACAGGAGAGCAATGCACATGGCTTACCCTGGGGGCATAACTGCCCAACCCTGGAACAAGGGAAACCGTTTTCACCTGTTCCGTTTTATCATTTATACCTCTTAGGAACTGTTCTCTAGGCTTCAAAACCTCCCCATAACTCACTAGCATAGCATTTGGCTCTTTCTCAACTGTTTCCTTAGGAACTCTGACTCAAAAAAATCTTGCCACATTTGCCTTCGAGTGGCTCGGAGAGACACTTTCCTCTGCTTTCTCTCATCCCCTCTTGATTGCTTTATTTTATGGACTCAATTTACATTTTGGAAGCAATCTACATGCTGATCTGGGTCACTCAGCCAAAGCCTCTCCTACCTGAAAGTATTGTGTCCAGGGGGACCAGCAAAGCCACTAAAATCCCTCCAGCTCCAAGGTCAGTGTTGAAGCAACCTCTTTATTAACTCCTGGGTGAACTCAGTCCTGTCTGGCCCAGAGACATGGGCATCAGACACACCTCTCATACCCAATTCCCCCAGTAAAGTCTGTCCTTCCATGACTGTCTGTCAAGCCTTGATATCCATAGGGGCCTCACTGAGTGATAACCAAGGGTCCCGCATGGCTCCTATGAGCCAGTCTATCAGACTGATTTCTCCCATACTGCCCCAGGCTCTGCAGCCTTTGTTTCCAGGAGGGGTGGGGAGTCACATCACTGAGTTCCTCAGCTTCCACAGCACCCAGACAGACTGGTTCCCCCTGCCCCTGTGTCCTACCCCTCAAGAGCCAGGCTGTGAAAGAATCTTTCATTGTTTGTTTAGAAGTCCAACAACAAGCAGTTAAGAAGCTGATTGCTCCCTATCATTGACTCTCCCATCTGCATATTAATCATGGATTTTCCTTCCTTTCTATTAAGTCAGACTAGAGCATCTTCTTTATCTTGTATCACCTTTAACCTGTTTCCTTTTTATCCAATTTATTTATCAAATTAGAGGTTAGTACAGTCGCCACTAGCTCAGTGTCCTTTCTTGTTGGGATTTTTGTCTTGTTTTGTTTTGTTTTTTGATTTTCAAGGTATGGCCTTGCTCTAGCCCAGGCTGACCTGGAATTCATTATGTAATCTCAGGATGGCCTTTTACCTTTGTCTCCCAAGTGCTGGTATTAAAGGCATGCACCACAATGCCTGGCTTAAATTAAGGTTTAAATGTCACTGCCCACCGCCCGCGGGGGCAATGATAAAACACACACACAAACACAAACACACCGCTTATGGGTGGAAGAATGCACGTTCTCTCTTTATTGTTCTCTCAGATCTCAGACCTCTCTTCCATAAATGAAACCAGAATATATAGAACTCCTTGCCAATCAGGGAGCTATTGGTCTATGATAAGAACCTGTGAGCATGATGTGCAAATAGCCAATCAAGACTACCTCCTGAAATTTATTAAGCCAAGCCCCTCTTGGCAAGCTGTCAGGTGCCGTCCTGAGATTAAGCCAGGGTGTGCCTCCATGGGCCCCCAAAGGCTTTCGCCCCCGACACTTAAATCTGATCCTGAAATTCTTTTTTTTTTTTTCCTGTTGGGATTTAAAGTTGAACTTTTAACCTACTCCATGCCTGCCTTACCGGCACTGTGAGAATTCCCAACAGTAGATACGTTTTATGAATCATATATTCTCTGCTGTTCTGTTTACTTTTGGAGCTGAGGTGTCAGCCTCTTTATCAGTGAGACATCACTTGATATCACCTCCGTACACAGTGTCCTCTCTGCTCTTTCCCTAGACAGGATAAGCTCAACAGTCTCCTTAATGTTTAAACTCCTTTATGACTGGCCTTTATAAACAATCCCCACGTGTGTTCTACTTAGTTCCTTAAGGAGTTACCTGCTATTTGAACTTTTTACCTATAACCTTGACAGGAACAGATGCACTTTCCCTCCTCAGACAAGACGAGCTCCCCTTTCAGCTGTGCACAGCTCCAGCTTGAGCTTGGCCTGTCCTGTGAGGGCACGCGATACAAACTCTGGCTGAGATCGTTTTTTGTGTCCCAGTCTTGGGCAAACACTGGGACTCCCTTTTCTACATTTTCCCATTGTAATTCCTCCCTTACACAAGTAACTCCCTGCTGGGCAGCCATCTTGGCCTCAGTAGTGCATTTTGTCAAGCATAGCAGAGGCCAAGCAAGCATCACTATGGCTTGCTGGCAATCCTTCCCCGCAATACTGCTCTCACGGACATGCTATAGTCCTTCGTCTGTTTTCAGGGTGCCCCATATTCACACAGCAGGTCCGCTTCATCAAAGAGGCATGCCACGCAACACCACAAGGGAGGTAACAGCCACCTCGGGATACCCCTGCCCTCACCGCCACTTTAAGATCGCTCAGCTTTGGCTGCATAGCCTATTAATGTGGGTTTGAAATCCCATGACAACTGGAAGCTGTTGCTGAGGGAGAGCTAGGGAGCTGCTGCTTGCAGCCATCTTGGATGAGACCTAATCCTGCTTAGTTCTTTTAAAAAATATTTTTAAAAAATATTTTATTTATTTATTTTCAAGCAGAGAAATACACAGAGAGAGAGAGAGAGAGAGAGAGAAAGAGAGAGAGAGAGAGAACCAGGGCCACCACCATGTGGGTCTGGCATATGTGGGTACTGGGGAATTGAACCGGGGCCCTTAGGCACTGGAGGCAAGTGCCTTAACCGCTGAACCATCTCTCCAGCCCATATCCTGCTGAGTTCTAATCCTGCTGATGCTGTTCCCTCTGGTGCAGTCTAGCCCTCTAGGGGTTTCGGGTTTGTTCCTTAAGGCAAGCAAAAAATTTGATGCCTCAGGACAAACAGAAGTTCAAAGATGCAGAGAAAACAACAGCAACTGGTTTATTAGTAACAAAAGCTGTTTGTTCAGGGGTGTTTAAGCCTGTGGCTGAACTAACCAGATACAAGCAGGGTGCAGCTGCATAGACAGGGAGGAGACTCAGGGTCACACTGTCTCCCTGGTAAAGATTGTACAATAGAAATTGTTTCAGAGTATCATTTGGGTTGTTTCTTTGTTAATTTTCTTCTACCACAGTGGTATCCATGATTCCATGGGCTAGTACTTTACTCAAGACCTACCAGAAAAAGTTAGCCTTCCCTAGTTCATATCACTATCACCCACTTCAGGGACACGCAGGCACCGATCCAGCAACAAGACACGTTATCTCTTAGGAATTGCTTCAGTGGACACTTCACCCTCACATGGATCAACCTCAGTTGGCTAACATCCATTGCAGCTCCATGCAACCACTCTTCCCGAATTTATCTTTGTTTTGCTGACCCCTGTTTGGATGCCATTTGTGTAGTGTTAACTCTGTATAACACATGTCTATTCAACCAGATAGGGCACTGATGGCAGACCCAATTTTAAAAAAAACAACTTTCACTCAAGTCAGCTTGTGAGTTTATTCGGGTTACTTACAGGAGCATGCATGACTCAGAGAAGCTGTGTTACCAAAACGCCCACCCCAGCATAGGTGACGATTCAGGAAGCTCCATCCCTAGAGCTCACTGTGGGGCAGGTCTTGCTTACATAACCTTGGGGAGTGGCCTTGTGAATGAATCTTGCCAGCTTCAAGAGCTTCCTGGGCTTTGTGAGGTGTTCACATCCTGAGCCTTTGGGAGCCAGCGTTTCAATTTGGAACTTCCTAATGAGACTCTGTCCAGGAAGAAATGTTTCCTCTGGAGGAAATAGCTGGACAACAATAGCTATATAAACTAGGTAAACAAGTCAGGCATTTGCTGATGACAAATCATGAAGAATTTTATTTTAAAATAATTTTTTGGTGTACATATCATTATATCACTTATTAAAGACAAAGCAAACTTGCATGCTAATGGTATGGATGTGATTAATTTTTGCATAATGAATTAAATCTCGGCTGACAGACTAATGTAGGACATAGCGCACCTTGGGTGTTTTTCAAAGTTGATCAATATTTTGATTTTATAATCGTCAATGCTGAGAACACTTCTTCGCATAAACACATCACCAAAAAAATATATTTTAAGGCCATTTAAGAAATTGTTGGAAATACTGTCTGACTCCGAAGCCAAAATTCATTTAATGATTTGTTATGAAACTCAAGTCAGCAACTCAAAAAAGGCAGTTTTTAAAATCAAACATTCTAACACAATGCAATCTAAAGAAATGCTAATTTGGCACTTCCACGCTGAGGAATGACAGTAGGAAAATACTGGAGCTCCTTGTTTCCCATAATTAAACCATTATACTTCCAGAGATGAGGAGACATGTGTGAACACTCAGAGCCCTGTAAGTCATGACGTACAAGATCTTCTAGTTTACGCTGAGCCTGGGTCTATCAGACAACATTCCCTGGCACTGCATGGTGTGGCGTGGTGGCATTTGTAGAGGAAAGAGTGAGTGTTGTGTGTTCAGAACCAAGACTGCAGTGAAATTGCCCATGAGACCCCAGTGAACATTGCCAGAAGCACCTAGGATCCCTGAACTTTTGATTTTAAATTAATGTTTGGTTAGTGCACATTCAGAAACCTTCTACCACTTACACACTTCTTGCAAACTTTACCATTACATAATTCCATATTAGGTCATGTATTAGTCAGGGTTCTTTAGAAGAACAGAATCAACAGAATGAAGTGTAGTAAACAAAAAGGGAGTTTATTGGATTAGCTCATGGCAGTCCCTCAATAGCAGTCTGCAAGCCCAAGAGTCAAGGAACTGACAGCCACCCAGTCCATATGGCTGGAGGCCTCAGCAGTCCCAATCCAGCACTGAAGGCCTAAAGGCTTCCTGGAAGCTGCTAGTCTTCAGTCCAGGCTGGAGGGCTGAGGAAGCTTCATTCCAATGAAGCACCAGCAGCCAGGGAGGCAGGCAGAGACAAAGATGTCTTTCCCTTTTCTATAGCCTTAGGGTGAGGTCTTGAAACCTTATCCCAGGTTTAATAGCTTCCTGAGTCCCTGGAATTTCCTTCCTGCACTCCCCACACAGGAAAGGATGTTTATTTCTAGCTCTCCTGAGCTTCCTTACATCCTGCCCCCTACTGAAAGGCTGTCTTCCTGTGAACATCCTCAGAGACCCACCCAAGATAATTAAAAAGATCAAGTTCACAACAAAACCTAATCATCACAGGTCATCACCCACAGTTTAAGAAGCTATGCTCTACAGAGGCAGGAAGCCAAGACCCCAGGAAGAAGTAAAATCCTAGAGCTTTGTCTCAAAATAGAGCTGCTTACAAAACCTTATCCTGTTTGCTAAACCTTGTCTTGAAATGTTACTTCTTACAAAAATCCCACGTGGTCTAACTGCCCTTCCGCTTCTGTAAACCTGCTCGTTGCTAAAGCTTTCTGTTCACGGCCTCAGTCACGTGACAGAAAATTTAAATCCCATCAATGATAGGCAAGGTCAGAGATGAGCCTGAACTGCCTATAAAAGCCCTGAGTGACAGGGAGTCAGGGTTCAGGCTTTAGAAGTTATTCCCCTGAATCCGTGTCAACAGGAATTAGTCTGATTCTCTGCTCTGCCTCCAGAGCCCATTTTGCGAGTAGTGATTTCCCACAACACTAGATGCACCAGGCATTGAGATGAGATTCAAGCTGTGTGATCTCACTGCCGTCTGTCTGGAAAGGAAGACAGAGCCAGATGACCACAGACAGACAGAGCCAGAGCCACTGGACCACAGTAGCCTTGAACCTGGATCATGCCAGCCAATTTCCTCAGGAGCTCCAGTCACAGGAGTCATTAATATTCCTTGTTCATCAAGATAATCCTGATAGGTATCAATTACTTGCCACCAAAAAACATGCATCATGACTTATTCCTAATCACAAATGATGGATATTATGATGAATGTTATCTGTTTAAAATGCCTAGGTAGAGCCAGGCATGGTGGAACACACCGTTAATCCCAGCATCCAGGAGGCAGAGGTGAGAGGATCAATGTGAGTTCAAGGCCAGCCTGGGACTCCAAAGTAAGTACTGAAAGACCCCCAAGGCCTCTCTCAGGAGAGCGTACCCCAAAACTCCAATAACCACACCAGCAGATGCAAAAGCAAGAGGATTTTATTCTTTGGCTGCGCAGTCGGGCTCCACAAGCAGGCAGATGAATGTCCAGGCAAGATGGAGCCCTGAAGAACAAAGGAGCAGGGTATTTATACACAGAAGCTATCTAATTATAATACAGCTCAGGTCACAGGGTGTGTGGTATTTCTATTGGCTCCTTTCCTGTATCTGTATGCCTCTTGATTGGTTACTTCCTTGGAGCCAGCCCACATTCCAGGACAGCCATATGCTTCCTTATATGGTTTCTTTTTTTTTTTTTTTTACTTCCTGGTCTTTGTGACCAGACATTCTTTAAGGAGGGGGAAGTAAGTCTAAAAATGGAGTCTGCTTTACAAAATGGAGTCTGCTTTACAAAATGGATTCTTCAAGTACCAGGTTAACCTGGGCTACAGTGAGACCCTACCTCAAAAACTTTTTTAAATAAATAAAAATTCTTAGGTAGAAATATCACTGCAGGATAAATAAAATGGGTCCTTGTTGCTGGTAGAGAGAACAGGTAGACGTTAGTATAGCACGTTAGAGAGTGTCTCCCCTGTGACGCAGATTCCAGCAGGGGGACACGGTGAAGGGGTACACTGAGGTCACCCCATGGCATGGGCACAGTGAAGGGGTACATTGAGTCCACCCCACGACACTTCACAAGAAGAGCCACATTGAGGAAGCATCTCACGGCCAAGTTGAACATAGTCCAACAGAAACATCACAAGCCCACAAAAATGTACCAAAGCCTTCCCTTTCAGCTCCAACCCCTCACGTAGTCACACTTAAACATCCATTAACTTTGCTCTTCTGAGTGAATCCTATTACTCTTCCCTCAGAAATCCCGAATAACTCACCAACAGCCTTTGAAGTCTTTTGTGCCAGGCTATCCCGAGCAGAGGTCAAACCACCTTTCACATCTCCCCTCTCTCAATCTCATCTCCCAGTAACATCATTCTCATGGGACTACACCCCCTGCTGGAGAGGTGGCCACAGGTGTGGAAAGAAAAGGCTAGAATGAGTGCTGGGATGGTGTGAAAAACGGAACGCATCGGTATGAAATCGTCGATTTAGGTAGATTAGATAGATGATAGATAGATAGATAGATAGATAGATAGATAGATAGATAGATAGATGATAGATAGATATATAGATATATAGATGATAGATTGATAGATAGGTGATAGATAGAGAGATAGATAGATAGGTAGATAGACAGATGATACATAGATATATAGATGATAGATAGATTGATAGATAGATAAATAGATAGGTGATAGGATAGATGGATGGGTGGATGGATAGATAGATAGATGATAGATAGATATATAGATGATAGATTGATAGATAGGTGATAGATGATAGCTAGAGAGATTGATTGATTGATAGATGATAGATAGATACACGATAGATTAATAGATAGATAGATAGATGATAGATAGATAGATGATAGATATAGATAGATAGATAGATTATACATAGATATATAGATGATAGATAGATAGATTGATAGATAGATAGATAGATTGATAGATAGATAGATAGATAGATAGATAGATAGATAGATAGATGATAGGATAGATGGATGGGTGGATGGATAGATAGATGATAGATATATAGATGATAGGTATATAAATGATAGATTGATAGATAGATAGGTGATAGATGATAACTAGATAGATTGATTGATAGATGATAGATTAATAGATAGATGATAGATAGGTGATAGATTGATAGATAAATGATAGAAGATAGATGAAAGACAGTGAATGTAGTAGATAGATGATACATAGCTACATGGTGGGCCTGAAGAGATGGCTTAGCATTTAAGGTGCTGGCCTGCAAAGCTTAGTGTCCCAAGTGTGAGTCCTCAGTACCCACATAAAGCAGACGCACAAAATGGCATACACTTCTGGAGTTCATTTGCAGTGGCTAGAAGTCCTGGTGTGTCCATTCTCTCCCTCTCCCTCTCTCTCTCTTTCTCTCTCTCTCTCTCTCTCTCTCTCTCTCTCTCTCTCTCTCTCTCTCTCTTCTGTGTGTGTCTATATCTCTCTGCTTGCAAATAAATAAATAATATTTTTAAAAGAGATACATGGTAGATGATAGTTGGATGAATGATACCTGATAGGTAGATTAATGATAGATGACATCAAGAGATGTATGATAGGTCAGCAGATAAATGAGACATAATTGATGTGTGTGTAAGAGAGAGAAATAGGTGTAACAGTCCCTCAGTATCTAAAGTGGGTTGGGGGTTGGTTCTAGGAGCCCCCTACCATAAATACAAAATTTGGGGATACTTGAGTTCCTCATATACAATGTTACAGTATTTACATAGAGCCTATGTGTGCCCTGTACACTTTGACATCTCGCGATTTCTTGTGATCACAAGTATGGTGTAAATACCATGTAAGTAGTTGTTACACTGTATTGTTGAGGAACCAATGACAAGAAGAAGCCTGGTTTCCGTGGAGTCTGGCCAAGGAAGTGTGGATAACAGGTGCTGGAATGAGCACATTCGGCTCCCAGGAGAGGTGGTGGGGCTCCAAGTCAGGGTCCTGAAGCAGCTGTCCAGAGTGCTTGATTTGTCCAGCAATGGTCCCTTTTCAACCTGAACGGCCAGGGAAAGCACTCTGTCTGTTCAACATGCATGGTCTGAACCAGAAAGCTCTGCTGTGCATTGCATTGCTCTAAGTCAGGACTGCCAAGTGGCTGAAACATGTAAGGACTGGAATGCTCAGATAAGCTAAAATGCTTGGGAGTTCCATCTAGTTCAGGGTAACATTCATTGTTGAAGAGAAACTCTTCTAATATTATGTCCTGTGTTGCTCCCTTGTCTCTAGCTTTCTTTGAATGTTATGGTTTGATCTAGGTGTCCCCCACAAACAAATGAATGTGTTCTGGGTAATCGATCCTCAGCTGATGGCAGTTTGGGTTTTACAACCTCGATGAAGCTGTGTTGTTGGGGGCAGGCTTATGGGGTTATAAGCCAGCTTCCCCTTGCCAGTATTTGGCACACCTTCCTGCCGCTGTTTGCAGTGCTGTGGCAGAGGTGATGTCCAGCCCTCTGCTCATGCCATCGTTTTCCCTGCCAGGATGGAGTCTC